>VXCM01001819.1:0-23121 GCA_014773175.1 Lucifuga dentata
ACAGTATTGGAGATGTGAGTGGATTGATGTTTTAGCAGCGCTGGTAGCCCTTGCTGATGATGGGTGGCAGGAAGGAGTGGCTAGAGACACCAGGACGGTTAGGAGTGGGTTTGCTTTCTTTCTGAACCTGGAGCTTGTTGGAAATTGAAGGGCGTTTTAAGGGGCTGCATTTGCCTCCAGGCTGAACCTTCAACTTCCTCAGTTCCTCTTTCAGTTTATTAATTTCTTCCTGTAGCTGCTTGATCGTTCCTTCATATGCCACATTCTGTCCTGTTAATGCCTTGATATTTTCATGCAACTTTTCGTTTTTCCTCTGGCATTGCTGGAATTTTTCTGCATCATTAGGCAAGTTTTCCAACTTGCACATCAGCTCGTCAATCTTCTTTTTTTGATCATGTAATAGCTGCACATTTTCTGCTATTTGTTTGTCTTTGGCGGCTATTTTGTGGAATAAGTTGGGATCTAATAATCGTATCGTTTTCATTACATTAACATCGTAATTTGGCATCATGTGGAACCTTTCCGGTTCTGGAAGATTGACTGCGTCAACCTTACTCTTAAGCATTATGTCCTGCATAATGATCTTCTTTTCCTGCTTAACTATGTAGTCTTCTCTCTTATTCGCTCTCTCTTTCAGGTCTACGATCTCTTTTGTCATTTGTTTTTGACGATCACTCTGTTTGGAATACAGATCCACCATGTTTGTCAGTCTTTCTTGGCAACTCTGCAACTCACTGATGGCTTTAGTCTTTTCCAAAACCACATCATTAACTGTTTTCTGAAGTCCGACCACCTTTGTTTTAAAGTCCGTCTTCATGTCAGCCCATTGATTTTTCATTTCCTCGAGTTGTTCCTTTGTTTGGTAAATCTCCAGGCTCTGCAGATCAGACTTTTTATACAGATCATTAAGTTCCAATTTCTGGGATGCCACAGTTTTGCTCAAATCAGAATTCTTGCTGTTAGCTGCGTCTAATTGAGCTGACGTATCCTGATTTAGTTTTTGCAATCCCATCATCTGAACCATTAGTTCCTCGAATTGGAAGATTGTTCATTTAAGCTCTAATTCTCTGGCTTCCTGCAGGTTCTGCTCCTGCTCCAAGTTCACCTTGGTGTTTGTCAGACTCTCGAGTAAGGCAGCAGTTTGTTTGTTGAGATCTTCGGTTTGTTGTATCATTTCTTCATTCATAAGCTTCATCTTGATGTCCTTGACCTCATTAAGCCGTCTTACCTCATCTAGCCTCTGATGGATCTTTACGTTGTCAACCTTTACTTCATAGACAGCATTCATTTGTACATTGAATTTCTTCTCTGCACGAGTGGCCCTCTTTATAGACTTTTGAGCCAGTTGATCTTTAACGTCGTACTCTATAACGTATTTTTGGGCCATTTTTATGAGGCGAGACCTCTCCTTAAAGTGCTTGTTAATTGTTCTTTCCAGCTCCTTTTGGAGTTCTCTAAACTTCTTCTTGGCCTCATTCCTCGTTCTCATGTACTCCATTTTAAAATATTTAGCTTGTTTTTCAAATTTTTTCATTTTGTAAATTTTTTCTTTCAGATACATTTGAGATAATGCAATCTCTTTGTTAGCTTTCTCCAGTGTCTGAGCCAGTTTTTCTTCTTTGGTGCGTGCAGCATTCCTTTCTGCAGTGCAAGCAGTATATTCGTCTGTCAAGTTGGAATGGTAGACTTCCAGCATGCGCCTCTGTTCTGCTACTTCAGATTTCTGGCTTTCCAGGATCATTACCTGGTGATCGAGATTCCTGACCTTCTTTTTTTCTGTCAGCAAGTCATTCCGTGTTTGTTTCAGAGTAATTTCCACGGCCCTCAGGCAGTCATCCTGCTTTTCCGTTTGTTTTTCTGCGTCATTTTTAAACTGAACAAGCTCATCCATTTTAACAGTTTGTGTGCACTGCTGTGCGGTCAGAGTTTTGATGTACTCACTCTTGTTTTTCAAATCTTTCTTCAATTCAGCTATTTTTTCTGTGAGTTTCTCATTATGTATTTTTTCCAAATGCAAATCGTTCTTAGCAATGAGGTATTCTGATTCAATTTTGTTAATTTTTGCATTTAGTTCGTTAACCTCTCTCACTTGTTCCATTTTTGCCTCTTGCTTTTCATCTGAGGCAGCCCATAATTGTCTCCTAAGTTTGTCCACAAGCTCGTCTTTAGTCTGACATGTACATTGTTGTCTGAATTTGTACTCACGGTCACAGACCGCATTGTACATTTCAAGCAGTTTTGCCTTACTCACAGTTCCAAGCTTGACTTTTTCACGCTTTAGTGGTACCTTTACCGGAGTCTTAATCTCTTGAACCTTTACCGGAGTCTTAATCTCTTGTGGCGGCGTGACTTTTGCTGGTGCAAAGTCTGGAAACTGTTCCTGTAGTCGCTTTTGTATTGATTTCTTCTGAATTTGGATGATATTCTTCATTGACTTTTTTTTTGGTGGCATTTTGTGAATTATGTGAAATACTGGGTACTGTATATAGGCGCACTGTGAAGGATTATGACATCATGGAATGTGTCCATATGCTATGCTGTCATTTGCATTGTCTTAAGCACAGCTTAGCACATCATCCCCATGACATCATCATCTCTCTCTCTTTTGGAGGTCACTTGGTGGTGGCTCTCTCTCTCTCTTACACACACACACACACACACAGGCTTCCCATAAGCACAAGCATGCGATCTGTCTGTTGCAAGATTAAATTGTGCATATACTCAATGGTGTGTGCACACGAGAACTATACTGTATATGTAGACAGGTAAAAAAAAAAAAAAAAAAANAAAAAAAAAAAAAAAAAAAGGAAATTCAGTTTCAAACTTCTAATTGCTCCTTGGAGGGTTGAGTTCAGTATAAAGCAGATCAGATCAGACCAGAGAGTCGATCCCACAGCAGAAAATTCATTAACACTGGCAGATCAGACAGCAGTGATAGATTGCTCATGCCTGGCCACGGAAATACGGTAGTAAAATTTCCTCAGTGGCTTCATTTATCATTAAATATCACACACATTTACTCTCTCTCATTCTCTTTTGCTTCACATGTTGCCAGCATGGTTATCAGCAGCTGTTGCAAGGCTGCCATGTCTGTCCTTTGTGTCTTGTCACGCTGAAGCTGACAAGCATGTGTCTGTATACACACACGCACACACACACACACGTTACATGAAATATTCTTGAAATTTCATTCTGCATCTTCTCAGACGCTGTGATTTCATGTGTAATCCTTCACATCACTGAATTCACCATTAACTGTTAACCTGAACAGTTTATGATGTTGTATATGGTATCATTGTAATCCTTGGCTATCAAAACATAGGGGTGTACATCACCCTTTCTGTGTTATCATGTCTAGTTCAGGAGATATGATGCAAAATACAAAATTCAGTTATGGCGGAAAGTTAAATGGTCGCCACGGCCGCCATGAGGTGATTTTGCGATGGTNACAAAATTCAGTTATGGCGGAAAGTTAAATGGTCGCCACGGCCGCCATGAGGTGATTTTGCGATGGTTCCATATCTGAAAATGTTCAGGGTCCCAAACTGTACAAATGTACCTATTTTCATGCTTTTATGAAAAAGTGAACTGTATTTTCACATATCACCGGTGGACTGGCGGCCATCACGGTCCTCAGAAGTCAAATCTGACTTCCCTCCACATCTGAAAAGAAACATTATGGTATGCACTAACTATGTTATAGATTTCATGCTTTGCTCAAAAAATGCATTTGCATTTTTGTAGTTATCTGCCCTACTATTAAGATCCTCAGTGAAGAAAATGAAATGAAGGAAAATTAACCCTATAACCCTATTTGTGATGATTTTAAAAAATTGTCTCTGTTGCCTAAACTGTGTAGCCTATCCAATGCATTTTTTCTAATAACTTGTGAACCATGATGTGAACATTCAAATGCTACATACCAACACGTTCAGTGAATTGAACTGCATCTAATGACATACTGTACAATTTTGAACTTTTACCCTGATAAAATTTTTTGCAATTTTGCAAAAACTGCAAAACCTATTTTTGCTAATAAGTCTGTGGATTTTTTTCATAAACACAAGTAATTGGGTCAGAACATTCTTTGGACTGTCCTTAAATAATTATTAACCACATTTTTCAATCTCAGCTTCGTTTGGTTGCAGTATGGATTTGAATTTGTGCTGTAGAGTGTCACTTTACAAAAACTGCTATATCTTCCTGATAGATGCTTCAAATGACACCAAACTTTAGAATCTGATCCACAAGTGAAAGTGGAGCTGAGACAGCAAGAAAATGAAACCTCACGCACAACTTCGGGAAAATGGAAAATAGTCTCAGTTGTTTGTGCTTCGTTTGGGCTGGTTTGTGCTGTTAAAATTGTGTTTGTGCTGCTATCATTTTTTAGATATTAAAGAATATTTTATAGGTCATCCTGAGATCACTCAACACCTCGACCTGCTCCAAATTGAGCCAAAATGGTCTCGTTGTGCTTCGTTTGTGCTGATAAAATTTTTGTTTGTGCTTTTATATATATATTTTTTTAGATATTAAAGAATATTAAAGAATATATTATTTATTAAAGAAAACTTTTTGGTCATTGTTGGAGCATAAAGATTAAATTAATTATTTTGATATAACAATGATAATTATTATTTGTATTTTTACTTTGGTGTCTTATTTTGATATTATGGCAGAGTATATGCAGTCTTGTGTTATTAACTGTCACTTTATACTTTGCCATAATGTCAAACTTGCCATAATATCAAAATAAGACACCAAATTTGCATTTTATATTGCAGAATGGGTGGGCCGAGATTACAAACTGCTGAGTCGTGCTCATCGGTAAATTGGTAAATAACAGGAGAAAGACAGTCGCTCAAACAAAACTTTTAACCACACAAACCAGCAGAAACCAAGCACAAACAAACAAGATCATTTTGGGTCCGTTTGGAGCAGGTTTGGGTCTGAGTGACATCAGAAGGACTGTGGTGGCTTCTTTGTGGCCACCAGGTTCCTCACAGGTAAATGAGTTTCAAACACGCTTAAGTCTTTGTGTTACAAAGAATATCTTTGATTTACATAGATTTAATAACAATCAAACACAAAGTTTTACATACTGTACATCTCAGTTTAAAAACAAAATACTTGATTGTGTCCATATTGTTACATACTGTTACATACTGCAGTTGAAAAACTGCATACCTGCTGGANCTTGATTGTGTCCATATTGTTACATACTGTTACATACTGCAGTTGAAAAACTGCATACCTGCTGGAGCACCTGATGAGGCACCGCCTCCTACTTTTATAACCTCCAGGTCTGTGTGCAATGACCAATATAAACACCAGGGCGTAGTTACCGTACTGTATATACTCGAGTATAAGCTGAGTTTTTTTCACCAAATTTCACAATGCAAATTAGGGGGTCGGCTTATAGTCGAATAATTCAAATCAGACTGAAATTTTCAGGCATGGAAATACTACCCATTACCACTACCCGTGGAAAATAGTTTAAATCATACCTTAATAATGAGATATTTCCTGACAAAACATCTTATTAAGCACATTTTGCAGAGGCCAGTATGCACTAACATAATCAGCTGCTGAAATAAATATCATGTTGACCGGTACCGGTGTTAGAGCCATTTCTTGGTTAATTATCAAATGTTTAAAATATTGAATTTGGGAAAAGTGAAATCAAATAAGTTATTATGTTTTAATATACTGATTGATCAGAGCCGGCTCTGTGAAGTGCTGCTATGATCCGCTATGATACGTACCAGCTCCGTCACGGAGGATCTGTAGACGCTCAGCTGGAGGAACGGGGCAGTGGAGCAACTCCGATCAGTGGTTGCCATTAACAAGGCTGTTGCTCCTCTCTCTCTCTGTGTCTCTGTGACTCTCTCCCTCTCTATCTCTGTCTCTCTCTCCCCCCACTCTCTCTCCCTCTGTGACGCTCTCTCTCTCTCTCTCTCTCTCTCTTCTTTTTACTTGAATAAACTCCGCAAATAGTTTGAAGTGTTGCTGTAAGACTTCTAACCAGATCTTCCAACATGAGACGTTACACCTCTACTTATTTATCTGCATTGGCTTCCTGTCAAATTTAAAATTAATTTCAAGATACTGGTTCTGACCTTTAGGGTCCTTTTAGACCAGTCTTCTGTCTTCTTAGTGACCAACTACAACCAAATGTCACCAACAGGTCTCTGAGGTCATCTGATCAGGGCTTGTTGTTTGTTCCATACTCCAGACTGATCAACGATTGTCATGAACAATGCTATTCCTTTTCCTGGCCTATGGTCGTGGGCCTTGGGTTCCAACTTGCAAAGGGTTCCGAATTGCATATTGTGCTTGGACCCTGGTATAATTGCTTGTAATTCTAGTTTTTTTTTTTTTTTTTAATTACTCTCTCTCTGGGCTGTTTCCTGATGCAGTGGGCGTGAACGTGAAATCAAAAACGATGATGGATGTCTCACAGCATCATTAAATAAAATAATCATTTTATTTCCATGCACACTATAATCTGTTTATTCTGAATAAACACATCAATCAGAGACTTGATTGATATTACACAGAGTTGCTTTATTTCCTCGTTAATCTGATTAGTTTTGAAACCCAGAATAGAAGAAAAATGGAGAGACTTCATGGGTAATTTCATACTTTACTGTATTTAATGCAGAATGAAATGCTGCAACACGCATAAATAAAATGAATGTTAAAATCACATTGTAATTATGGGTCTTATGAGATGAATATGCTTAATCAGACTAATTTCCAAGGTTGGATTATTTCCTTTAAATCTGATTAAAGTAAGCTATCTTAATCATCATTAATCTTAGTCCCTTTGATTCTCTCGTGGATTCCTTCTCCTGCTCTTTCTTGTTCTTTTTCCACAAATTAGAGTTTTAGTGATAGTCAGTCTACAGCTTATGGATAAGCCTATTTCCTGGAGACAAAGCAACCATGGAACCAACCATGGAATAATCAAGAGTTGCAGTCTTACTAGTTCACTAAACTTGTCTAATCCATTTTAATTTTGGCCTGTCCATACTCCTTTTCTTATTCCAGTTTTCCCTCTCTTCATTGCTGATCATTCTCTCTCTTCTTCCTCGTCAGTGTTTTCTCTCTTTTTACTCTCCTGCCTCAGTTTCTGCATTTTTTTCTTTCCGTATCATTTAGGTTAGTGAGTTAGAGGTCGTTCTACCTGGATCTCTGCCCATACCCTTCCTGTGACTGACACTGTGTGTGTGTGACAGATTAGAGAGTGCAGGATGAGTAGTAGGATGGTAAAAATTTAGGGCAAACACTACAAAGAAAACCTGCATAAAGGAAACAACTAAATAAAGTTAAATCAGGAGGAAAAAATGATGATTTGGCTGAAAGATGCACAGATGGTCATGCAGGCCCGAAATTACATTTAATGTTCTCTTGAATGTATCACATGGAAGTAAGCAGGATTTATCTACCTTAAATGAATGAACTATCTAAGGAAGAGGAAAAGGGTACAGATAAAGTACTTTGGAAACTAACCTGGGATGTTTTGTCCTCGCGTCCTTCCTGCAGCTCGCGGCAGGAGGTGGATCGAACTGGNCTAACCTGGGATGTTTTGTCCTCGCGTCCTTCCTGCAGCTCGCGGCAGGAGGTGGATCGAACTGGCGGCGGAGCAGCAGAGGGCCTATGTGATGAGGCTGCTGGACGCTCTGGAGGTGACGGACAGAGACAAGAGGCTGAAGGTGGCCAGAGCCATCCTCTACCTGGCTCAGGGTGCGTAGCTGCAGCAAGACAAATTATTGATCAAAATGTGTGAAAGTGACATTAAAGGACCATACCGATCATTTTGCATGTTTGAGCCTAATATATTAAAATTTTCGTACACGTAACACTGCTGACAATCACATTCCAAAGCATACTACTGGAACGGTGAATTAAAAATGTTTTTCCTACCTTCCAGACCGCCATTGGTTTCAGTTCATTCTGGTACGCTATTAAAATCAACTTGTTGAAACTTTAAACATTCTTGGGATAGGTAATCCATCATCGTGAACAAGACGTATATTCAGGGTTTTATTTTTGAAGTTACATAATTTTAGTGCTTACACTACAGGCCAGAAGTTTGAGGCCAACCCCAGATTAAAAAAAAAAACAACATCATCAATACACACTTTGTTTTACAATTTATTGCAGAGGAAATAACAAAAATATATAAAATAAATGTAACTAATTAGTTTTCAAGAAGAATTTGTCAACAAGAGCACATTATGTAACCACTATGGTTTAAGAAATGATTTTGTTTTGATGAAGGCATGCCCAGTCTGTCTGTATTAGTGAACTGGTACTCCAGCTGTGTTCCAACTCCCTGCCGATGTGTTTTGACATTCTATTCAATAACTACTGTCTGCCTTCTCCCACATCATTTTGGGATTAACTTGGGGTACACAGTCTGCTCATGCTAAATCTTAGGGTGACCTCAAACTTCTGGCCTGTAGTGTAAATGCTAAAATGACGTAACTTCTAAAAAAAAAAAAAAACCCTGAATACTTGTCTTGTTTGCGATGATAGATTACCTATCCCAAGAATGTTTCAAGTATCAACAAGTTGATTTTAATAGTGTACCAGAATGAACTGAAACCAATGGCGGTCTGGAAGGTAGGAAAAACATTTTTAATTCACTTGTTTCAGTAGTATGCTTTGGGAAATGATTGTCAGTAACATTACGTGTATGAAAATTGAATATATTAGGCTCAAACATGCAAAATGGCCAGTATTGTCCTTTAACGTGTGTGTGTGTGCATGTGTCCAAAATTCATCCACTAGGAGTGTTTGATGAGTGTGACACAGAGGTGGACGTCCTACATTGGTCCAGACGCAATGTCTTCCTGCTCTACGACATGGGCATCTTCACGGCACTGCTGGAACTGCTCAGCATGGAGATAGAGTGAGTACGACACGTTTAACGCAGGAGCTCCGGTAAAACAAAACGCTAAACATCTGCTGTAATAACATCATATTGGCAATATATTTATTCAAAACAGCCATACAGCTTTTTTTGAAATATTTGAATATGGATTTTACTCTGTGGAGACACTGGATACATAAAAAATCAGCCAATCTGGAGTTGCAGTGGGGCGGAGCATTTGTACAGCCAGCCAATCAGAGCAGTAACACATTCAACTATTTCTATTAATAAAAAAAAAAAACAACTGTTGAGTAGTTACTGGGGGAAAAACTGCAAAATTGCTGTTCTTTAATACCACCTCAATAAACAATAACTCAATGTCGTCTTCTCCTTGGTTTTATTTGATAAGTTGCTGCTGTTTGGGTATTTACAATGGAAAGCAACAAGGAAGGGACATACAGGGAAATGTGTGAGCGAGCGAGCGAGCTAGAGGCACAGACAGATAAATACAGAAAGAGAGAAATCCCATCCCTCAGAGAGGTGTAAAACAGCACTTCATATCTATTTTTACAGTGTCTCCTTGAATGAGAGCCTACAGATAAAGGAAGGGAAGGGAGGGGAGGGGGCTGTAACACGGGGTAAACATGTTATTATGACTCTGAGGTAAATGAATGAATGTTGTCCTTTTTGCAAGTCCAATCCTGGAAAAGCTGCGATAGGGAGCTGTTAAGTGCCAAATACCAACTAATTCCCAGAACTGTGTAGCATGGCTGTAACTTAGTGTTGAATGTAGAAATAATGAACAAACAAAACTGGTCTAACCCTCAGAGAAGTGAGACTTACCTGTCTGACTTTCTCCGGTTCTGCCCTGCTTCCTGGCCGGTGTGGCTGGTTTCCCATCCAGTCCGTTCTCGCCCTTGTTGGTTTTTATCTACAGTGTATGTAAGACCTGTGTGTAGTTCCTGTGCTTCCTGTGATGTGATGGCGTATGAATTTCCTCCCGGTGCAATCGCAGATAAAACGCCATCTGACTTGAACTTCCTTCCAAGTCCCATAAACCGTGATGATTGACTTAAATCTCTTCCAGACTCATCCAGCCTGGGGTCACCTTTCCTCTTGAAACTGTAGGGTAAAGCCGTCCAACTTTAACTTCCTTACACACAAAACCACAATGGAGCTTAATCTCTTCCAACTGATCAATCCTCAGATATCCCTCCCTTGCAGGAGAAAGCCGATCATCTTCACAATCACCAGCTAGCTATCTCACAATTCCCATACTGATATTCGTTTGGACTTCCTGCCAGCAGACTTATTAGTTCAACATGAACTTGAAACTCGAGTTTCCGACCTCCAACTGAGAAAAACCAAGGAAAACGTCTCCTCAGCTTGGAAAGTTGGGCAACCTCAAGTTTGATATAAACATAATTTCAATAAGGCTGCTCACACCGTAAACATCATAGAATCAAAATTTTTCTTTCTTTCTATTCCTTGAGCTGAGACGCATCTATCCATGTAAGCCACGCCCATTTCCATCAAGTAGTTTTTCCACCATTTTGAAGTTTTTGCAAATTTTGATTGAAAAATTTCTTTCTCAAACACTGTAAAAGCTACAGCAACGAAACTTAACAGATTGGTTCAACATCTCATCCACTACTCAGGAAAAAAATTCACAGATTGGCCTGAAGGTGGTGCTGTAATAAGCATGTTGACATTTTGGCCTATAACTATTGAACTGTAAGTCATAGGATCAAAATTCTTTTTTCCTTGCATTCCTTGGGTTTATACATCCAACAGTATAGTCCAACCTCTTCCCCCCGACTAATTTTCTGCCATTTTGAATTTTATCCAAACCAGTTTTTTCATATCTCCTCCTACGATTTTGACTCAATTGACACGAAACTTTGCATATACAATGTCGGAACCAAGCCAGAGAAAACTTACTGCTTCATTTTATGCTCATTCATGCTCATTCATGCTTCATCAATTGACCTGATGGGGGCACTATAACTCCCATAGTAAACTTTCATCAAAAACTTCTGAACCGTAGATCGCAGAATCAAAATAGTTTTTTCTCTGTATTCCTTGGGCTAAGACGCAAAACTGTTTTTTCGTATCGCCTCCTACAATTTTGACTCAATTGACCTGAAATTTTGCATATAATCTCTGAACCCAGTCAGAAAAAAGTTACATTTTAGTTTTTTGATATTTTTTATTGGTTTGCTATAATTGGCTGCCAAATTTGACTGGGCGTGGCTTAGTTGACAAAAACTGTGATAGCTTTCATATCAAATAATATATCATGTTGGATCCCAGTTTTTAGAGCTCAAACTTGCGGTAGTCGTAAATGAAGCGACTTAGACTTACTTCCCAGTTCCAAGGTACAACAAACGCAGAATTAAAGGCATCCAGATGCCAGTAATCAATAAGCCAACAGAGCAAAAAAATCTGATGTTGCATGGATGTATGTACTTCAGGTCAGGTTATATACATCTGTGTGCCTCTGAACGTAACACAGCACAGGGGTCTGATGGTTGTTGAATGTGTTTTAGCTCAATTTCATTAAACACCCACTTGTTCATTCCCATATCCTCTTTACTGTGTAAAACACACACACTCAAACGAAAACCGAGAGACATGGGAAAGCGTTTGAAATGGAGGAATACAGGAAATACACCCACTGCGATCCACATTTCAGGCCTCCTTTAGGGGGCACAGAGAGGCGGCAGCACTTTGTTACCTGTGGTGTCAGCCTGGCTTTGGCTCTGTGTTGTTGCATAAGCTGCTCTGAGGCGTCATGGCAGCCACACCGATCAACACGCTGCAGCAAAGCCACCAGGCAAACACGCATGATGCTTTGCAGGATTTAAATGTGTGTGTCTTCGTGTGCACATGCAGGATGGCTCGTCAAATAAACTGAAGAAATAATGCGTGTGTCTATGTGTGTGTGTGTGTGTGTGTGTGTGTGTGTGTGTGCGTGTGTCTGCAGTAACAACNGTGTGTCTATGTGTGTGTGTGTGTGTGTGTGTGTGTGTGTGTGTGCGTGTGTCTGCAGTAACAACCAGGCATGCAGCAGTGCAGTGAGGAAACCTGCCATCTCCCTTGCAGACAGCACAGAGCTCAGGTGAGGAGGAAGACCACGTTACACACCTTCATCTCCTTGACACACCACCTTTATAGCCTCTTTCTGTCACGGTTCCATGTATATCTCACTGTAGACTTTTATGCTGAGCTCACTACCACACACACATGCACACACACAGGTGCACACATGCCTGAACTGCAGGAATTTAATTACAATCTTTGTCTCTTTCCCTCAGATTCATTTATAATCTCTTCTCTGCTTAATGGAATTGATTTTTTTGTGCAAAATAGGCTAAATGTCCCTCCCTTCCCAGGCATACACACACATACATACACACACACACTTCATCTGTGCATTCCCCAGATAAATCCTCACATGTAATTACAGACTAGGGTCTAAGATTAAAATTTGCAGGTAATTGTTCGTACAAAATAGAAAACCATTACATTTTTTATGATGAAGAAAGTCTTTAATGCAGAAAACACCACCTGAGTAACACCAGGTAATCATGAGCCCTGAAAATAAATTACCAACAAACTCATACATGCACGTATGAATTCTGCACAGTCCCATTTATTTCGATCACACAAACACACATACACATGCACACACTTGCACACACATTCTGATGTGTTCCTGTGTGTGTGTTTCTCTTCCTTGCAGAGTGTTATTGAGCATCATGTACCTGATGGTGGAGACCATTCGAGTTGAAACAGAGGATGACAGACCTGAATGGAAAGCAGCCAGAGAGGCCTTCAAGAATGAGCTAGGTGTGTGTGTGTGTGTGTGTGTGTGTGTGTGTGTGTGTGTGTGTGTGTAAACCAGATGTGACTAATTTGAACATGTTTGGATTATGGAAATGATAACACACTATTATTTTTTAAGCTTTATTCATTTGATTTAAATTTGCACATATAATCTTTTTTTTTCCTGGAATACTGACAACTACATTTGTTTATTATCCATGTGTGTGTTATGTCTTGTGAAATGCAGTATAATTATCAAATCTGTTCAGTCATCTGATAAAAAAATTAATTTATTTATTCTTAAGTATGGTATACAGTATAAGAATAAATAAAATATTTTTTACCAGATGACTGAACAGATTTGCTAGTAATATTTCACAAGAAATATTACTGTATACTATACTTATTATTATCATTATTATTATTAGTTGGAGTAAATCTAGCCTCTGGACTTATTATATTTTACTTACCTATTTTATTTTTAATTATTTTATTCTGACGTATTATATTTTGCCTGTTGTTGCCTTGCACTATTCCCTTTGCTGCTTTAACAGTGCAATTTCCTCACCGTGGGACTAATAAAGGATTATCTTATTTTATCTAATCTTATCTTAGTAGTAGTAGTAGTATTACTAACTGTAGTATTACCGTCATTTCCCTCTATCTTATACAGTGTTTGCTGAGATAAACTGGAGTAAATTAATACATTGCTGTGACCCTTCACCCCTCAGGTTCACCTCTGTACAACGGAGAGCCCTTCACCCTGCTCCTCTTCACTATGGTGACTAAGTTCTGCAGTATGAATGCGCCGCACTTCCCCATGAAGAAAGTCTTGCTGCTGCTCTGGAAGACCATACTGGTTTGTAGACACACACTTTGTAACATCGGCACATGAACATTAATCATCATCAAAATGTCTGAGTTTTTTAAAATTTATTATTATTTTTTTTTTCTTTCCAAAGCATAACATATTTTTTAGATTGATTTTCTACATTCCATGCAGCATTGCTTTTAATCCACAACACTGCATATTTTTCCACGTCTCCCGACTCCAGAGGACTAGGATTGAGAACTAAGGCATTATGTTATGGAGATTATTTGAATTTTCTTGTTGGGTAATCACTGTAAATGTGCAGTTTCCTTTATTAACTTGTTAAGTTTTATTATTGAGATTTAAGATTCAAGATTACAGTGAAATTAGCAGAGCAGGAGTCAATGTTAGATGCATAAAATTGAAAAGTTCCAGTTAAAAAAACACGTTTACAAGTGGTAACACAAGTAAAAAGCACTAATGAGAGAAAAACAACCTTTATTTTTATCGTCTAGTTCACCTTGGGGGGTTTTGAGGAGCTCCAGGAGCTGAAGGTGCGAGGCCGGGAGCGCCTGAACTTGCGCCCCCTGCCAGAGGACAGCATCAAGGTAGTCCGAGCCATGAGAGCAGCCTCGCCCCCGGCCTCCGCCATGGAGCTCATCGAACAGCAGCAGCAGCAGAAGAGAGGCCGCCGCAGCCGCCGGGTATGNCCCCCCCCCCAGATTAAAAAAAAAAATCCTCAATACACTGTTTATTTTAGAATTTATTGCACAGGAAATTACAAAAATATATAAAATCAATATAACTAATTAGTTTTCAAGAATAATTTGTCAACAACAGCACATGATGTAGCCACTGTGGCTTAAGAAATGATTTTTAATGAAGGCATCAGTCTGTATTAGTGCACTGGCTCCCTTGCTGATGTGTTTTTACATTCTATTCAATAAATGCTGTCTGCCTTCTCCCACATCATTTTGGGATTAACTTGCTACACAGTCTACTCATGCTGTTGCTCTGCATGAAAAACAAGGGGGGGTTCAGTAATGCTGTGGGGGTGTTCTGGGGGAGAGAGATCTGGAGACTTGGTCCAAGTTAAAGAAATTATGAAGAAAGAGAATTATCATTCCATCCGGTTTATGAATTATTGGTCAAAATGGTATTCTTCAACAGGACAACGATCCAAAACATTCATCAACATTATGCCAAAATTACAAAAATCCATTCAAAAGAGAAGCAAAGGTTTGGAGAATTCTGACTCGGTCAGAGGGGGTTACTTAGATGAAACCAAAGTCTGAGTCTGAAATGACTTCAACGTGCTTTAATGTTCACAAATTCTTCTTGAAAACTAATTAGTTACATTTATTTTATGTATTTTTTTGTCATTTCCTGTGCAATAAACTGTAAAACAAACAGTATATTGATTTTTTTTTTTTAAATTTGGGGGTGGCCTCAAACTTCTGGTCTGTATGTACACTACAGTAGGTTGAGATGGATCGGGATGTATGTACTTTACAGTTACATTTTTCTATTTCTCTTCCTCTTCCTCTTCACAAATGAACAATATACACACAAGATTCCCTTTAAATTCAGTAATATTCACATATTCCTCTTTTATTTTTAGCCTTGAATTAACTCTAAAGACTAATTTTACATTTATTTTCTTCTCTTGGAGCAGCTTTATCCATTTCCAGTTAATTGATCCCACATAAAAATCAAGGCATCATTAATTCTTTCCTTAACTCATCCTAACTAACTCCGCGGGGTCGGGTTTTCCAAAACTGCTTCAGTACCAGCATCATCTTCTCTCCTTCAGACGTCAGAGAGGGCAAAAGGTGATCTTGGTGCTGAGACGTTTTTGGAGAATTTCAGCCCAGTTTGTAGAGCTTTGACTGGATTCCATACAGCAGCTGGTTTCTCATTGCCCGTCTTCCTTGTGTCCCCACAGAGTGCCTTTGTTGATAGCTTGGAAGGAGACAGTCCCTTTCCCAAGAAGCAGGTCTTTACCCACAAATTCCCATTTTTTTTTTTTGTTTTTGTTTTTCCTTCTGCATTTTCTCTCTGCATCAAGCTGGATTTTTTTTTGCACTCCTCTCCCAAAGTCCCTACCACTTTCTTTACCCCCTCTCCTTTCCCCTCTCCTCCTCTGCTCTCTGTCCTTCAGACGTGTGATCATGTAGGGTTGCATCAATGCTGATAATAAGTGAATAAGTCATAATCTGTGTTGTTTTGTGAAGAAATGGATCATAAACTCCAAATTTAGAAGTCAGAATAAGCAGTTTGGTGCATCCCTCCTCTCTACCTCACTTCTCCTTCATTTACTTGTATTCTTTTCTTCGCATTTCCTTTAAAGAACCATGCCTTCCAGTTTGCATGTTTGAGCCTAATACATTCAAAGTTCACACATATAATGTTACTAATAATCATTTCCCAAAGCATACTACTGGAACGGTGAATTAAAAATGTTTTTCCTACCTTCCAGACCACCATTGGTTTCAGTTCATTCTGGTACGCTATTAAAATCAACTTGTTGATACTTTAAACGTTCTTGGGATAGGTAATCCATCATCGCGAACAAGGTGTGTATTGAGGTTTTTTTCATAATTTTAGCGTTTAAGAGCAATAAAAAGCGCAGAGTGAATGTATTTCTCCACTGGGGAATATAGTCCCAAAAGAAGACCTGCGCTTATCAAAAAATTTTAATGACCGTGGTTTCACAAGGCTGCATAACTATTAGCAGGAGAAACATCGATTTTTAAGGTGGGTGTATCGCTTGAATATTTGATTTTGAAAGATTAAGAGATTTTGCAAACTATCAGGAAAGCTGAAATATGGTTTTATCCTTTGGAAATGATTATCAGTAATGAAACGTATGAAAATTGAATGTATTAGGCTTAAATATGCAAAATGAACAGTATGGTCCTTTAGTTCTTTCTTTCCACTCCTTATAATATACCTTTTATGCTTAACATTTTACTGCTCCTCTCTCTCTCTCTCTCTCTCTCTCTCCCTTCATCTTCATTTTCCCCCCACTCCTATTTTTTTAAATCTCATTTTTATCCTTATTCCCATTTCTGGTTTCTTTCTCTCATCCATCTTCTGTTCTTTTTCTTTCAAAAAGGACAGAAGATGGAATAAAAAGCAATTCTTCTTTCTGCACGAACCACTGACACCTCTCGCCGACTTCCCATCCTGTTCCTCCTCTTTCCGCTTTCACTTCCTTCTACTGTTTCCCCTCTTCTTCCTCTCCTCTCTCCTCCCCCCCCCCCCCNCCCCCCCTCCTCCTCCACGTGTGGGAGGGTTTGAGAGACAGGGCTGACTTGCTGGCTGTTTTCATTGGCGCCAGAGCGTTCACTATCGTATCACCAGTCATTCAAACATCAAATAGCGGCATCTCTCCTTTAGCCTTCATCACATCGCTAGCAGGTTTGGCCTCACCGTAGACTGGAATAGGGGTTGGTCTCATTGAAATGCATTCATTTAGGAGGCGGATTGAAATCCCAAATTGATATTTTCCTGTTGCTGTCAGAGTGGAGTTCCACTTGACCTCTTGAATGGATGTCATTGAACGTGACTGTCCCCTAACCCGGATAGAGAAACTCGAGCAGAGAATGGCTTCTCCATAGAGAATGGCTCCCAACACAGTTTCACTCTTCCTTCCTCCTTCCCTCCCTCCTTCCCACCATACTCGTTTCCTCACTGGGATGAATACTACAGTACTACTGCCACCGATGCACCATACATCGATGCACTAGCTGACTAATGCGAGGAACGCTGACTCATGCCTGATGCTTGCACTACTGCTGCAGTCATTCATTTTTTAGAAACTGAGATACTCTGTGTGCGTGTGTGTCTTTCGCACTTGGACTGAAATGAGGATGTGTGTAGATAATACTGTAGTTCACGAGCTGCATTGGGCCTTGCTTGCAGTTTTTTAATGCCTGTATCTTTTGGATTGCAGATGTGTGGTAAGTGGAATCAGAAATTTCAGTTGATTTGGAAAGTTTCTTTTTTCTGCCCACATGCGGATGAAGTCCTTCACAGTGGGTTGAGTTGCAAATGGCATTTTCTTTTTTCTTTTTTTTTTTTGAAAGTTACAGTAAGATGAGAGGAAGTTAAAGGATGTCAGTGATTTTATTTTTAAATTAAAATGTGATTAATCTAGCCAACTCTCCAAAGCTCAGTGCTCAATTTTTTTACGCCATTTACAATATATTTTCAGAATAATGTAGTCAGATATACCTTTATATACTCAATAGGCGGACACGTACAAGTCAGGATGGAAATACAATTTATTCTGGACTGGGAACAGTCATTTTAATGCGAGTAGCCTCATTATCACAGGAGGAGCTCAGGTTGAGAATGTGAAATGACAGGTTTAAAACTAGCAAATACAGTACCAAGGTAAGGTAAGAGAGGCAGACAGTGAAAACTAAAGATGAGTGAATTGAGAAATACACATTCATTCCAACTTTCACATTCTCAACATGTCAGAAATTCTTTTTTGAGTACATCATTCTGGAGTTTTTGGAACTTCACTCATTTCATTTGTCTTCTTGGACCTAAGCTGCCATGGAAATATTACTAAGTGGCCTCTAAGACTTGATTAGAGCGCTGTCAGCAGTTTTCCATAATACTGAAGCTTCTCAGCTGAGGAGTCCCTTGTGACTGTTCACCAAGGTTTCCTTGCCATAAATCAGATATGTATTAAATTTAAAACTACCTACGAAGTCAGAATCAAATTGACAGTGAGATTTAGCATGATTTTTTTCAGTTCTTTAAAAATAAATCTGCTTTGGATTTGGGTCACTTTTACCAACAATCTGCATGTAGCCCCCGTTAGTCTCTGTACTATATTCCTGCTGATGTCAGCATAATTGGAATATAGCGTAGCCGTTTTCCTCCTTTGCTTCCATTCATTTTTGTACAGTATTTTGTATTGTATATTAAAGAACTTCCACCGACTTAAACCAACAGTGCCTAAAATAGCCTGTTTTTGCTCAATGTGCACAGCGGTGCTTCAGCAAGGCAGAGTAGAAATAGATCCTTTTTTTTTTTTTTTTTTTTNTTTTTTTTTTTTTTTTTTTACTCATAAATTTTGTAAAGATTTTTAAATAGACTTTAAAAGAAAACCAGAACATCTTGTTGACTGCAGTAAATAACTGAAAATGAAACCAGTGTTCTCCTTTAACTTGAACATTCCAATCCTGAAGTATTAGAATAGGATTTATTTTAGTATTTGCACCAAGTTAAAAGTTACATTTTTCCCATTTGTAATAAAATTTCTGAAAAGGGATGTGGTGTGTGTTTAAGGTTAATGTCACCCTTTGAATTGTGGAAATGTTATCCTCCACTGCACCTTATTCCCTCTCTTTGTCCTCTCTCTGTCCCAGCCTCTGGTCAAGCAGGACAGCCTGGACACCTACAACGAGCGGGACCCCTTTAAGAACGACGACACACGGGATGAGGAGGAGGACCCCGAGGATGCAGATAGCGGCATCGAGGGAGAAGTGGACCCGCTGGACCGTGATGTCATCATCCAACCGCCGCCGCCCCCGCCACCGCCCCCCCTTAGACCTCCCACAGATAGGGTCAACTTCCCCAAAGGTCTGCCCTGGGCCCCTAAAGTCAGGTTAGTATCCGCATGCTTTGCACTGAGACATGTTCAACATGACATATGCAGAATGTCAAAGTGTTTTTGTGTGAAGATGTTGAGTGCAATGTGGATTTAAGTCTGGTGGAAAAATCAACACGAGTCCAAAAACGACTTCTATCTATTTGAGGCAATAATATCTAAAAGTTTCAGTTATATGTTGACACTCAAACTTTAAAAATATGCTTTCCTATGTCTGATCGTTTCAATTCTGATACAATTCACAATGAATTTCAGACTTTGTCTGTTCACAATTAGATCCTGTGCAGAAAATAGTATTAAAGGAGGTATTAATTTTTTAAATTTTAATTATTTAATTTTAAGCAAGTTAAGTTAAGTACAATAGCAGTAGAACATGGTAAAAATACTAAAAGTAAAAAAGTTTTCACAGCAAAATTTGCTTCAAGAAATAAGTGTAAAAGTGCTGATATAAGTATTTTGTTGTTTGTTTGTGTTAAAATTTGGATGATTACAGATGAGTAGATTTTGCCTGTTTTATCATTTTCAAAATTGCATTTTAGGAGCTTTTATGTTTTGTACATAAAACTCTTAATTTCTTAAGTAACTAGTAGCTGCAGTCATCAGGTAAATGCAGCGTAGTAAAATGTACAATAGTTTACTCCGAGATATAGTGGAGTACAAGAATAAAATCCTTTAATTACTGTACTTAAGTACAGTAATTAAACCTGTGCAGATAATTCAGGCAATAATTTCTTGTGTGGAGCTCTGAAAGAGTCAGAGTGAGAATTTATTTTCTCACATAATAAAACCTCCCAATAATGTCAGAGCAGACAAACTTTCCACCCACAGCCACGGCGTACGGCTGGCATCTCCTGTCTGATTCTCACTCCTCGTGCTACGATGTGGGAAGTTAAAACAACAAAGTATAGTATTCTCTCCTCGCTGTCATCCAGCAATATGCTCTCCATTTGTGTGTGTGTGTCTGTGTGTGTGTCTGTCTGCAGGGTGCTGCTGCTCCTGTGGAGGCATAAATAATGTATCTCAGAAAGGAGATTAAAGGATTAAAAGGCCATTCTATGCATTCTGTATAATCAGTAAACTTTAAATTCTGCTTTTGCTTGCGGGCACCTTGATGTTAATTGTGTGTGCATGCATGTGTGTGTGTGTGTGTGTGTGTGTTTCTGATGAAGTGCTGATCACTAGGAATCTTTCGCAGGGCACAGCAGTGCACAGTATGACTGATGAGATTTGATAATGCTTGTGCAGTACTTAAGGCTGTTGTGCTTCCGTGTGTGTTTGTGTGAGCGCGTGTGCACGTGAAAACAGCTCGTTAAGACACTGAATTGTGGCACCAGCCGCCCTTAGGTGAATCAAAAGTGAACGTAGCTTGATAAAGCCTTCCGTCTCTCCACAGAGAGAAAGACATCGAGCACTTCCTGGAGATGAGCAGAAACAAGTTCATTGGCTTCACTCTGGGGAAGTGAGTGTCGTTCGTTATAGTAAATCAAAGAAATCATTCAAAAGTAATAAATGTCGCTATCTACACTGAGACTCACACAAGTGTTAATTTTTTTTTGTAGTGACACGGACACGCTGGTGGGCTTGCCTCGACCCATCCACGAGAGCGTCAAGACTCTTAAACAGGTAAGTGGCCACATCTTATTTTCTGTGATTGACTTTCTCGGGATCACCTATTACATGCACATAGATTCAGTTTTATCTTCTGTCTTTCTTTCTGTCTAGCTGCTTTTCTGCTCTACTCTCGCTCGTTTTTCCTGATCAATACTTCCTCTGCGTCCAATCCTCTGACATTGACTTCCCACTTTAAAATCCATACCTCTGGTGTGAACAGGCGGAGAAGGATAGCCTAAGCTGAGGAATACCCCTGTGGATGTCAATCAGCAGAGCTAATTAACATCTCTTACAGCAGCTATTGACAAAGCATTCCTCTGTATACATACACATACATTATACAGGCATGTTTTGGAATAATCAGTGTTTCCTTCTGTCCTACAGCACAAGTATGTGTCCATTGCTGAAGTTCAGATCAACAGAGAGGAAGAACTGCAGCAGTGTCCGTTAACACTGGTTAGTATATTTTATGATCCATCCATCTATCCATCCGTCCGTCTGTCTGTCTGTCTGAATTAAATCTATTTTAATCTAATCTTAATTTAATCTAATCTAATCAGTCTATATAAACTCTGCTCTAACAGCAATCTGAATGTAATCATAATGTAAGATAACATATCCCAATCTAATGTAATCTATCTGCTTTAAGTAATTTAATATAATTAATCCAGTCTCATTTTATCTAATTTAATTTAATCTAATGTAGTCTAGTTCATCCAATGTAATATAATCAATCAGTTGTAATCTGATCTAATTTAATATACTCTAATGCAATAAGAATTAAATCTTACCTTCAGGTAATCTGTTTTTTTCTAATTTAATGTAACTGTTGTGCCTTAATCTAATCTAATATAATCTATGCAAATTTGACGAATAAGAATTAGTCACTTGTGGCTGTATCTCACTGATTTTTAGGAAAAGAATTCAAAACTGCATAAAAGAAACTTGAAAATTACAGTTAATTGTTTCTCTTTGTTTTTCTGTTGTTTGTTCACTGTCTGTTATTTAAAAAATGAAGCTGAAAGAAAGAAAGAAAGGAAAGAAAGAAAGAAAGAAAGAAAAATTAAAAAAAAGAAAATTAAGATAAAAAAAAGACTGTTCCTGAAATATATGTAATGACATAAGAAACCATAAAAAAAGCTTCTCATATATTTAGTGAGGATGTATTTAGTATTTTAATATTGCTATCAGTAATAGTCATATCTTATACTGTGTGTGTGTGTGTGTGTAAATAAAGGGAGAGGAGGAGGTGGAGGAGACTCCAGCAGAGATGTTGTACCTGGGCATGCTTCCTAACCTCTCTCAGTACGTGGTGAGTGCTTCGTTATGTGCTTCCTCTACAATCCCTGTCAATATATGGCAGCAGAAACAAAATTTAACCTGGAAAGATTTCACTTGACAGATCTGGAAGCTTTTTACGACAATGAAAAACAGAATTTATTCAATCATTAGTCATGGAAAGTTTAATGTATTGTTGGAACTATGGATTTTAATGTTTGCACACATATGTCAGAGATTTCAAAGCAGATCCCACCTGTAAAAACGACATCATTTAAATCCTGATGTGTGAATTCTTAATCCTTAATGTGTTACTTTTTGCTTTTTTTTTTTTTTTTTTTTNTTGCTCAGATTGCCCTTCTGAAGCTGCTGCTCGCCGCGGCTCCGACCTCCAAAGCCAAAACGGACTCGATTAACATCTTGGCTGATGTGCTGCCCGAGGAGATGCCGTAAGTCCTGTAAAAAGGAATTTATTTAGTATTATTAAAATCCCACATAAATCCTGTCTGCTGTTTGTTAAACATGAAGTGATAAATACTTAATAAGAGAAGTAATATGAGAAATAATTAGTGAAGTTTTTTCTATCACCTTGTATTTTTTTCCTCTTATTGAAAACACAAAATATTATCTCAGGTCCTTAGAAGTTGCTCTCAAACACGTTTCTCTTATGTGTTTTTCATTTGGAGAGGTAATTAATCTGTGTGTGTGTGTGTATGTGTGTGTGTGTGTGTGTGTGTGTGTGTGTGTGTCCTCCAGTATCACCGTCCTCCAGAGCATGAAGCTGGGCATTGATGTGAACCGCCACAAAGAAATCATTGTGAAGGCCATTTCTGCTCTGCTGCTGCTGCTCCTCAAACACTTCAAACTCAACCATATCTATCAGGTTACACACGCACGCACGCACGCACGCACGCACGCACGCACACTTCCATCTTTACCTCGCGTAGTCACCCCGCATTACCATTTCCTTTATTTTGACCTTCCTATTTTTCCTTTCCTATCTTGCCTTTCATAACACACATGCACGCGCGCACACACACACACACACACACACACACACACACACACACACACACACGC
>VXCM01001819.1:23281-75841 GCA_014773175.1 Lucifuga dentata
CCCCCCCCCCCAACCTCATGCCCTACATTAGCCCAATAGACTCACCTTCTCCATGAAATCTCCACGATATGTATCTCCATGATCGCAAAACAGAGACCGGATTTGGCCTGTGCTCCCTGCAGCTAATATCCTGTTTTGTTTCCTTTATTTCCCTTATCAGCAATAGTTCTCTCTCTCTCTCTCTCTCTCATTCATGATTCAGTGGTTTGTACATAATATCGACCATGCTTCCTAATCAAATTATCCTTCAGGTACACCATTCTTCATATAGAATAGTTTCAGCACAGCAGGTTGGAGACATGTTTTCTGTGCTAGGTAGAAAAATTCTTCTACATTATTTGAATTGGCTGCTCTCTACAGTTGTAGTAGTGGCACCCTCTGCTGCTAGAAAAGAAGAATACACACAGGAGCAACTGAAACATGAACACAGTGCAGTGTACGGTATGCAGTATGGAAGAGACATAATTAAAATAAAAAAATAGAGTGAAATATAATACACATTTGTGAATACAATATAGTTTTTCATTTGTATTTTATTTCCATACATGCATTTACTAAGTAAATGAAGTAAGTGAAAAACATATGCATTTCATTTCACTGTTGTCCAGCAGGGGGCAGCATAGACGTGCAAATACTAAATGCAAAGCCCTCTCATTTATTTTTCTGAAGCAGCTACATTATTATTGAAAGTATTATTGTGTTATTATTGAAAATAAAATTATTATTATTATTATTATTATTATTATTATTATTAAGAAGAGCTTTTCACATAATGTCTGGAAGTTCAAATTCTGCCAGAATTAAATAGAAAACACGGTCCAATCACAGCTTGGGGTGGGGCTTAAGGCATTTCATAATGCAGAGGGCAGTCATATGGATCTGTCCTGTGCATTAAACCATTTTATATTTATGTAAATTAGTATAAATACTTTAGATTATTCCTTATTTTTTCTGTTGAAAGCAGGAAAGTTCACTGGAGTATCACATTTTAAACTGTGACTTAAACTGTGTAATTTATAAATTTTTGTATTAATCAATTAATCACAAAATGTCAAAAAAGAAAGCACAGAGAGAAGATGTGTTGGAATATGAAGTAGATTCAGCAGCAGAATGACTTATGCATTTAATCCTGGATCTTAAGCTTCTTGGACAAAGTGAAGGATTTGTTTAGTTGCTGCATAAGAAGAGAAATCCCCACGTTCTTGACCTTTAACCCATACAGGAAGCTCATCAATGCTACAAGAGATTATAGGCCTCAGAATCACTTTTTCTTTGTTTGTTGTGAGATATGGATTTTCTCCTTCCACCTTTTGTCCCAGTAAATTATCATTTTTCAGAAATGCCCTAACCCTGACTTGAGAAAAAGCTTTCCAACAAAAAATAAGGAAGACAAATGTAGCAGTTATTTTTGTGATGTTTTTGTACTTGATAGTAAGAGAGAGATGAATGGAAATGATAAGACAGACAGCAAGGATGACATGCAACAAATGTCCAAGGATACAGTCACAGATGGAGCTTTGCTTGTAAAATAGATTAACATTTTCAGAGAGTTAGCTAATGCTGTGACTGAAAATGAATGGCAGACGCGGTGCTGAAATAGTTAATCAATAACTGGCCAGCTGATCAATTTCATGATCAATTAACTGTTTTATTTACTCTATCTATAAAGCATTTCTTGATTCCAAATTTTCTAATTGGAATGAGGACTTGCTGCTTTTCTGTTTTATGTGTAAATGTTAGTTTTTAATGTTGTTTGGGAGCTGCAACTAATACAGCTAATTATTGTTTTTGTCAATTAATTTGTAAATGTATGCATTAATCAATCACAAAATATCAAGAAAAGAAAACCTGAATGGATCTCTTATATGAAACAGAGAAATGCAGCAAATACTAATTTTTTGAGATGCAGGATCCAGGTAATTTTTGCCCTTTTTACCTGATAAATGATAAAGCGATGAATAAATTCAGACAGTTTCAGCACAACACTTTCAATAATTTGATGTTTGTACCAGAAAAACCAATTTGAAGAAGACATCTTGGGCTCTGGAATGTTGCGATGGGAATTTGTCATTCTTTTTTTTTTACATTTTATACAATAAAAGATGAATTCATTTCTCCAAAATTATTAATTAAATTTAAGAAATTGATCATTAAAATAATCATTAGTTGCAGCCCTAGCAGGGTCGACTGATGGATGTTGGTTCTGCTTTCTCCGCAGTTTGAGATTGTCTCCCAGCACCTGGTGTTTGCTAACTGTATCCCACTCATCCTCAAGTTCTTCAACCAGAACATCATGTCCTACATCAGCGCCAAAAACAGGTAAGATCCTTTTCTCTCATGCTGTCATCTTACTCGAAGCATCTCACCTTGCTTCTGTGAATGAAAGGCATTCTACTCACGAATTTTAACCCAAAAATCACCCCGCTTATGCTCCGATCACCATGCAGAGCCAAACATCTTTTTAGTGCTTTTAGCTTTAACCTTGGCAGACACAGAGGCTTTGTCCTGGAAGACCCGCTGGTTGAACAGATAACCAAATCTGGGTGTCATGGCGATGTCACATGATTGGTTGCACAGATGGTGTCACAGTGGTGATGCCTTGACGGGAGATTCAGGTGTGAATGGAAATTAAGCCACAAGTTAGTTTGGCAGGAGTCTTACTCTGCAGGAGAAACGGCTGAGCCAGTGTCTGTTTGTCTTGGCTTATGTACAAGCTGTAAATGTCAAGGATAGGCAAAGTGATTTGAATGCTTTGTGTGTGTGTGTGTGATGTTGTCATTGCAGTATCTGTGTGCTGGATTTCCCCCACTGTGTGGTCCATGAGATGCCTGAGCTCACAGCAGAGAGCCTGGTGAGTCAAACATTGTCGACTTGACATCAGCTTGATTTACACTTTGAAACTGTCCTCCAAGTGTCACTGTGACCTCTGCGTGTGTGTGTGTGTGTGTCCAGGAAGCAGGAGATAACAACCAGTTTTGCTGGAGGAACCTTTTTTCTTGTATCAACCTGCTGAGAATCCTCAACAAGCTGACCAAATGGAAACACTCCAGGACGATGGTGAGTAATTTTCCACAATCGCACAGCATCGTAGCCGAAACACTGACTGAGACACACTGAGAAACAGAGCCTTCTCCTACCGCGCTCCTCTTCTTTGGATTAGACTCCTTGCAGTGCTAAAAGAGGCTGACTCAATTGAAATGTTTCAATCCTCACTCAAACCCACCTATTGTGGTCATATTTTGAATGAGCATAACCCTCCATCCAACAGGAGGTGGGCATGGTCTCTGTGGTGTGGGATCGTGAAAAGTCAGCCCATGTCAGTGCTAGGTTTAGTTAGCCTTACACAGGCTTAGCTCAGCCTGTGTCTATGCTAGATCAGCAGTGTGAGTGTAGCAGGTGGATGGGGCTCAGTATTTATCTGTCAGGCTTTTTCCATTCTCACATGACTTTTGCTAATTGCCGTTCCCCATACGCATCTTGCTAATTCACTTCTCTGTCTTTTGGGATAAGTGCACCCTCCTTACACTCCTGTATGTATGCTGGGTGGCTGCCAGCTGGCTCCCCTCCCACAGTGCAGCATGTCACCCCCACCCCCTTCACTCTGTGTGACTCATGTTTTAGTCATCATAACACTGAGTTCATATTGACTAACCTAACACTGTATCATTGATTATTTGCTGTTCATATTATTGTGTAATATTTCCTTGTTTTTGATCTTTGTAATTTACCTGTTTCTACACCTGTATACCTGGTCGTTTGAGGAGAGGGAATCTCTCTCTTTGAATAGCCTCTCCCGAGGTTTCTTCCTTTTTCCTTATACAATAAGGTTTTAGGGAGTGTTTTCTCGCCTTCTTAGAGAGCTTGGGCTGGGTCAGGAACCGCTAATATGTGGGTCTGTAAAGCCCTTTGAGACATTGTAGGTCATCCTCAAAGTCTGGACTCTGGTCCAGATCTGGAACGAACCACAACTGTCTCCAGACTCTGAGCAAATTCTGCTTTTCATATGTATTATTTGTATTATCTGCAAGACATCGTTGCGACGCAACGATGTCAAAATTCTCTCTCTGCTGCTTGCAGAAAGCGAAACCAAATGTCTGACTGCTCCACTGTCTGTGTGAGAATGCCTATTCTGCTTTGGTTTGGTCCAGTCACATTCACAGTCCCTTCATCTCCATGACAGCGATGAGTTGACATGGCGTTGGGCTCATTGAGAGTTGACAGTGCAGATCGAGAATTGATAGCACAGTCAGTTTCATCAGCACCCCATCTGACCCTGGCTTGTCTGCCCATAATAAAAGGACCTTTTTCTTATTGAAAGTTGTCTTTGTGGACCTTTAAGATTTTTATTTGTATGTGATACTGGGTATACAAATAAACTTGACTTGACCCCGCCCCTGCCTGCCATGTCCTGTTGTCAGATGCTGGTGGTGTTCAAGTCTGCACCCATACTGAAGAGAGCTCTGAAGGTGAAGCAGGCCATGATGCAGCTCTACGTCCTCAAGCTGCTCAAGATCCAGACCAAGTACCTGGGCCGCCAGTGGAGGAAGAGCAACATGAAGACGATGTCGGCCATCTACCAGAAGGTCCGTCACAGGCTCAATGACGACTGGGCATACGGAAATGGTAAGAAGCAGATTCATGAACTGCTTAAAAACTGCTGATAAGTTTAAAACCAATTAGCTACTTAGACGGGAGCAACTCAAAAATCAGTGGAGCAAGAAATAACAGCTTGAAAGACTTCATTACCCAGAATTCCTGCAGTCTGACATCAGTAAACTGCACACTCTCAGGTAAATTCCATCTTGTCTGTCACTAGTGGAAATGTTAAAAAACTTATTTAGCTGCTTACTTTGAGTTGAGCTAAGATAGTAAAGAATTAGGCCAGTGATGTCCAGTATTGGTTCCAAATAATACTAATTTAGTGCAAGTTTATTACAGATAACAGGCTTGAGTTCATGTTGTTGATGTAGATTTTTATCTTAACATTTTACTCAGAATTTCCTGTGCCCAAAGGAGTTTTCCTGCCAAAAAAACCCAAAAAAACACAGCATCTAAGTTAGTACAGATGGGAAGATCTTTATTAATTCCCAATTTGTGATTTATGGTGATTAGACTGGTTTACATCTGTGTATAAATCTTGCCAAGTGCAGCTTTAATAAAATGATTACCCTCGTCGGAGTGCTCAGAAATGTTGGCTCACAGCCTGGATGTAAGAATAGTGGGTGCAGCGGAGTTTAGAATACATGGTGACCCCTCGTTTGTCATTCTGGAGTTTAGTTTTACCTTTAAATCCTCAGAGATGAAAAGGCCTCAGAGAAAACTGGTCCCAGTTGTCCTATTCTACACTCGTACAGAGCTAATTAACAGCAGAAAGACTTTATTACAGAGGATAAGTCGTGAACATGACATTTCAGGTTCATAAATACAGTTTGTTTTATAGATATGTGAAGTGTGTGTGTGCGTGCTTGTATGTTTATGTCTCTGCGGGATCACGTGTGTGCAGAATGAGCTGCTCAAAAAGCCATTCTGGGTTGTGTTGCCATAGCAACAGAGAAAGGGGACTTTCAGGGTCACAGTCCCTCGCGGGAGAGCAAGTCTTCTGTCACAATGGGTGTTAGAGAGAAAGATGGATGGATAGAGCCAGTAAGGAAGAGAAAGAAGGGAAAAACGGTTTGGAGATAGAATCAGAAAACAAGATAGATTAACACTGCTGGAATATTATTCATGCAGAAAAAAAAGATGCAGATAATTAATGCATAAACACAGGTGTGTTGTGTATTACACACACATTTTGAGAGAGAAGTATGTTTGAGTTTGATTTATTGTCCCCCCCCCCACTTCCCCTTCCCTCCCTCCTCGTCTCCCAGACATCGACGCTCGGCCTTGGGACTTCCAGGCAGAGGAGTGCGCCTTGCGGGAGAGCATCGAGAAGTTCAACAGCCGCCGCTACGACAGGAACAAGAATGGAGAGTTTGCTCCCGTGGACAACTGCCTGCAGAGCGTGCTGGGCCAGCGCGTGGAGCTGCCCGAGGACTTCCACTACAGCTACGAGATGTGGCTGGAGAGAGAAGTCTTCTCCCAGCCGATCCAGTGGGAGGGACTGCTGCAGGACCCGTGATGCAGCAGAGGGAGAGGTGAAGGGAGGGAGGACAGAAGGCAGCAAAGAGGTCACATAAGAGTAGTTTTAGGATGTTTCTCCTGAAAAACCAGTGTCAGAGGATGTTACACTGCACGTCAGTAGTGGGAGGGTACAGAAAAAAAGGCAGAAGGCAAGAAGATGGAAGGAGGAGTTACAGAGATGGAGCAAAGTTAAGTTTTCCTGCTGTGAGCACGGCTCTGGTTCCCTAATGCAAATGCACAAGTAGAAATACACACAGAAATACACCCCTGATGCGAACATGTGCCTGTGACTACTGAGAACACACGAACACGCAAGGCATGAACAGAAGTAGAAGTTCATATGAAAAATCTGGCAGGAAACCACCAACTCTGGCCAGTTATCGTCATTACCGCCCCCTATTTTACGCCACACTTACG
This sequence comes from Lucifuga dentata, assembly GCA_014773175.1. Taxonomy (NCBI): domain Eukaryota; kingdom Metazoa; phylum Chordata; class Actinopteri; order Ophidiiformes; family Bythitidae; genus Lucifuga; species Lucifuga dentata. The sequence continues at coordinate 29,819 of VXCM01001819.1, forward strand.
TCCTTATGTATTTATTTGTGTCAGTGTGTATGTGTGTGGTTAAACATGACTTTTGAAGATATAATATTTTTTCTTATCCTTTTGTTTAAATATGTTATAGATCTGTTTTGCTGGTGGTGGATGTCAAAGATTTTCTTAAGTGTTTTCTAGAAAAGAAAAAGAGGTCTTTTGGAAACAAACTGCTGGATATTACCAGGGTCATTTTGATTGTCCAAATGTGGAAGTGGGATCTATTCTCTCTCATGGCATCGAAACAAATAAATATTCCAGTTATAGCCATATGGTTTCTTCGTGAACATAAAAGTTAGGAAATGTGCAGAAAAACTAAAAATGGTTTTGTGGAAATGGACAGCTCTGGAAAGGGAGGCTGATCTTTTTTCTGTAAAAAAGAGAAAATTTACCTTGTAACAGAATCTGTGTTTTTCCAGAGAAACTGGAAACTTCAATGTCTGAACATAAAGCCACAGAACCAAAATCTATAATCACTGATGTCATCCAGGATCATGTACACATCCACACTGAGCAATCGTGACAATGTCAAGGATTCTGTTAGAAGGATGATTTACACTCCGCAGAGCCCGACTGATATATCAACAAACCCATATCATGACATTTGCTTATTACAGATCTGAAATTTCAGCACATAAATGTTTTATTGGCTGAATTTATATTTAATCCTTATTTGTCCTACTTCAGGTTCAGTTTTGTTATATTTCTGTTGTCATCTAAAGGGGACGTGTTGCGCTTTGTGCGATTTCCCTTAATTTTTAAAGTGTAATGTAGTCAGGAGTATGTTTTCAACAATGTCAAAGTTGCAAAACTTGACGTGCGTGCCAAAAGAAATGGATGCAGTAAGATAAATCCAAAGGTCCTGAGCTGCCCTGAAAGCTTCGAGTTTCATCAGTTCTTTGATTTCTGTAACACATCGATGTCATCATGTAACGCATGGCTGGACACGTCACAGACATGTCATGTTAGACACGCCCACAAAGTACGAGGTCAGCAAGCCAACGTTTGGCCCACATCTGCATTTTGTTGTCTGCGAATTAGTGGTGCATTCAAGTGGTGTAGTGAAGAACTGACAACAGGAAGCATTTTCAGATCACTCCACGCTTTTTATTGTGCTTAAACACTAAAATTACATAACTTCTAAAAAAAAAAAACCTGAATACACGTCTGGTTTATGATGATGGATTACCTATCCCAAGAGCGTTTCAAGTATCAACAAGTTGATTTTAATAGTGTACCAGAATGAACTGAAACCAGTGACAGTCTGGAAGGTAGGAAAAACATTTTTAATTCACTGTTCCAGTAGTATGCTTTGGGAAATGGTTGTCAATAACATTACGTGTATGAAAATTGAATATATTAGGCTCAAACATGCAAAATGGTCGGTTTGGTCCTTTAAAGAGACGGTACCTAAAATTGCCTGTTTTCACCCTGTGTGCACAGCGATGCTGCAGCAAGGGGGAGTAGAAGTGGATCACTAAAGTACTGAAATATTTCAAACTAGATCCCTAAGTGAAAATAAGAACATACAAATCTGTATAATATGTCCCCTTATCAGAAGTTATCACAACTCTTTAATTACATTTGAGGGATCTTTGCCAAAAATTGTTTATGTAAAGTGCTCATGTAAAAAAAAAAAACAATCNCATTTGAGGGATCTTTGCCAAAAATTGTTTATGTAAAGTGCTCATGTAAAAAAAAAAAACAATCACTGATATTCAGTATATTGATATATTAGCCGGGCTCTGGTATCTGGTATAAACACAGGCCTCCTCTCTCTTGATCTGCCTGACAACAGCACAATAAATAACGCGCGGCGCTCTGAGTGGCCTTGGTGAACGCTTTGCTTGGAAGAACACAGTTGTCACAAAATGGTGCTGATTTTCTAGAATGTTTTCATTGTTTTGTATTGTTCCTTCACCCTCAACTACCTGAGCGAGACTCCAGAATTTAAACTGAAGAACTGTCTCCTGAAAATGTCTCTATTGAAGCACAAAAACAAGCACAGAAGATAAAAAGCATGCTTGCCTTTTTTTTTTTTTTTTTTTNTTTTTTTTTTTTTTTTTTATCTCAACATGTATTATCTTTGTGTAAAACCATTCTGACATTCAGTCTGGAATTGTGCTTATCTGCAGAAATGTGCATGGCCATGGTTTGCTCTATTTTGGAGTACCTGCGTTCACATATTTGGGATTTTTTGTGTAATTCTAGCACAATTAGTTGTCACAGTGTTCTTTGTTGCTTCATTCAGGAAAGTAAAATATTTGAAAACAATATACCTTATAGATTCTCAGGTTTATGGAGATAATATATTGTGAAAGTTTTAAAGATTCCTCATCGTCTTCTAGTCGTTGTGAATACACATTAGTGTTATATTGTTAAGCTACAATAACGTGTGTAGCACTGAACATTTACTGCGTAGGCTGTTGTCACACATTCATTCACAAAGCACAGTAATCATTGATTTTTGTATTTATGTCAGATGCATTTTCAGATTTTCTTTTTTTGTATCTTGTGCCAAAGTGGAGTGCCAATTTCTCTCTTTTTTTTTTAAATGCTTCATTGTTGCCTCCATCAGGTTGTTATCAGTATATGCCATATTGAAAGTGTCTCATTCAACCCATTGAATGCTCTGCAATAGAGAATATTGTTTTATACCTGAAAATTTTACAATCAATGAAAAACGCCGTTCTTGTCTTCTGGTACCATATTTTATCAGATGTGTTTATCACTGTATGGATATTACTGTGTGTTTTTGTTACACATTTCCACATATGTATAGCTGAGATAAATACTACAGAATTTGTTCAGGGGTATGTGCAATTACCGATCCATAGAGGCATTATTCAATAGAATGACAAATTACAATATCAGAGCTGCTTATTAAACTATGTTGAACATTTGAGCAGGTTTGTTGATCAATTCTGTGATGATTTGCGGGATGAGTTGTAATTTTTTTTTTTTTTTTTTTAATCATTTGAGGCTATGACACAGGGAAACAGAAGACAGAAAGCTGATGTACATACAAACACTGAAGGTCAACTGACCACACACGCACTCATCACATTGCACACTTCCTCAGGCCAAAGCCACCACAGTTAGTGTCCAGCTGTTATGGATGGAGATGTCAGAGTGTGCTCCTCTGTGATTGGCTGGCAGTGCAATGATGTAAAAGTGTCTTTGTCCTTCACCCTGACAGGGTCAGCACATAGCCAGGGAGAAAATGTGAAGCGCTCTGTAGTTTTCCTGCCTTGAGTGTTTAAAAAGTAACTGATTTGCGAGTTAAGTGTTCACATTCACTGGTTTGTAAAACCTGAATTGCAAAGCCAGTAACAAAAATGAGAGGACTGGAGCAGACTGAACAATGCAGTTCACAGATTTATTAAGACTTAATGTCTTACACATAGGATGTAAGTGTAGTTTGTCCAGTTTCAGATAAAATATAATTCAATGTTTCACACATTACAATAATTCTCATATTCAATTACTCTAAATGTTGTGTTGCAGTTTGAGGCCTAAAGCTGCTTTACCATGGAATTCTCCCGTCCAAACCAGGCCTGTGGTGTTTGTAAGTGCACCTTCCCCCTCCAACCTAGAACACATTAATTTCAAGATGATGTAATGATGCTGCCACGTTCACTGCAGCCAACTTCTACTGGGATTGGCTCTTTCAAGGAATCGCGAGGCAAAGAAAAAATATGCAAGTTAATTCTTCAAACCTGTTCTCATTGAAGGGACCTGTGTATGAGGAGCCATCTGGGAAGGTGTATGTTCCTGTGCCGTGGTACATGTTGTCTTTGAATTCTCCTTCATACACTGCTCCAGAGGGATGCTGTAAGGTCCCTCTGCCATGCATCTGGGTGAGAGAGGGAGAATATGACCAGTGTGATTTCCATTCTCTCTCCAAATTACACATACACACACTCAGATACATACTTTGTCTTCATGCCACTCTCCTGTGTATATGATACCACTGGCTGAAGTGTGTGTACCAGAGCCACTCCTCATCATCACTCCTGATGTAGATCTGCTGCACTCTCCTTCTGTGTGCAGAAGAGGAGAAAAGATGGGACAAGATAACATGACATGAGGAGGGACGAGACAAGATGGGCTGGGACTGCAGGATGGGACGGAACGAGATGAGGTGGCATGAGGAGAGGAGAGAATGAACTTGCACTTGCATTGCAGATAGGCAAAGCTGCATCCTCATCCTCCTCATCTTCTATCACTCACCATATTTGTCCCCATTTGGGAAAATGTAGGATATTGTGACGGACTCGTCCCCTGAAAACAGAAGCAACTTTTCTTTCAGCACCTTAGCTGTCAGATGAATAACTACATTTAGTTTTACAACTTTGTCATGTAGCACTTACACTTACCTTGGGCATTTAAAGAATTATTTTGCTTCTTTTCTGAAAGGGAAAAACACCAAAAATTAGGCAGCACATGGTAACGTGCGTGTAATCAGACTTTCACAATCAAACCTCACCAGTCATCCTTCTCCCAGCCTGTCAGATCAATCTCTCTGATGTGAAAATCAAACTAAACTTAAGAATTTAACTGGTTAAACTTTATGGACAAGGCACAGGGTAGCTAACGATCCTAGTACACAAACAGAGTATGTTCTTTCACTTTATTAACAAGAAAATGAAAATAGCTAGCTTCTTCTTTTCGAGCTAACTTTGTATTTAGACGCCATGCAGCTGTTACCATGGAGATGGATATTCTTAAAAATGAAATATAACATAAGAATTTCACTGAATTATAGTTTAGTCAGCATGTTATGCATGTAAGTTTATATAATAACATCTAGATATTTCTGAAATATCACAATATAAAAGTATTGCGCTTTATAACAACAACCGGAAATGAAACGTTGACCCCAGAGTTTCAGCCAATGAAAGCTGCGTGCTGGATACCGGTAGGTAGCAGAGTTTCAGGTGTATTTGTAAAGTTTATTTTGCCTTTTCTTTATCAGTTTTTTGTGATATATGTCTCTCTTTTTGTGCCATTCCTATGTTTACATCCTAAGTACTCTTGAGAAACTTTCCTCGGTTAGCTTGTTGCGTTCGGATTGAGGAGTGAGCTTGCTAACGGCGCTGTTAGCATTTTAGCTAAATTGCTAGGAAGTTCAAGCTGAACGTCACAAAATGCAGCGTCGTTGTATTTTCTGTTGATTTGCGACTGGACAACAAAGCGTAATGTCAGCCAGTCAGGCAGGGAGACACGTGGTCATCGCTGCTTTCTGCATGTTCGCTTGATTGCATAATTACAGCCGCCGGCGCTGTGTGTAATCACTTCCACTTCAACTGTGGAACTACGAGCCAGCCCACTGCTGTGTGAGACTCCGTGGACTGGAGTGGGTACACAGTAACTGCCCGAATCTCCAACTAGCAAACTGTCAAACTAAGAGAATCTCCAACTGTCAAACTAAGAGAATTTAACCAGTTTATGATTTGTTTTCACAGATTGTTTGCTAGTATGAAAGCGCACTGATTTAAGGTGAGTATCGGTCGGTTTGGCAGCTGTGTTCAAACAAGCCACGATCTGTAGAAAAACCGCTTTCTTATGATATTATCTGTAATCAAACTTTCCAGGAATCGCTGTCGACAGAAATGAGTACGAAGAAGAGAGGCTGGAAGCCCAACAGAGGAGGGGGGAGATTTAACAAGCCAAGAGGAGGAGGTGGAGGTGGAGGAGGAGGAAGAGGAGGTAGTAGGAAGGGAGCAAGCGCTGGCTTCGATGACTATGATGATAATTTCAGCTTGGATTTAGGACCAGCCCGTTCTAGCAGGTATAAATTATAAGTCAGATACAAAGACAGATGCATTTCCCCCCCTCTCTTACGCTCATCTGTTTATTTGGCTTTATCTCCAGATTTGGCTCAGGGAAGGGGCGAGACGGAGGTGGCCGTGCTTTTGGTAGAGGAGGAGGAGGAGGAGGTGGTCGAGGAGCAAGAGGTAGGGATCGACACAGCGATGGCAGAGGTGATGGGAGAAGCAGAGGCAGGGGTCTCCCAAAGTCCCTGGTGGGAAGCAGACCGTGCCCAATGCCAGATTGCAGTCCAGCTCACGTCATGCCAGAGACTCTGAGCAGCAGCTTGCCTTTGAAAAAGATTTTCATGACTAATGAGAACCAGGAACAAGTCAAGGTGCTGCTGAGGGAGCTGCAGTCCCTCCACTTTGATGATTGCAATGAGTGAGTACAAGCTACAAAATATGTGTGAGCCACACAAGGAATAGGCTGATTAGAACTTAGGAAAATTGCATTGTTTGGATTCTCTACAAGTCTTCACAAACTGATACCATCTTCTCTGTCTTAGTGAATCTGATTCAGATTATTTGGGAGAACAGGAGGAAGACCAGGAGGAATATGATGAGTTGGACCACCGTGAGGAAGACCAGTTTTGGGCCACTCATGATGAGCCGGTGGAGAGAGCAGAGAGCTCTGCAAGCGACTGGGAAGAATGGGAGAATGGACGACCCCCCCCTGAGCCCATCATCTCTTTATTTGCCATCGGAAAACTCTGCAGGTGACACAAAGCCGTTAGCAGAGTTGTTCTTTTGCCACAAATGCATTTCGTATCAGAAGTTATTTTCTTTTTTTGGTGAATCTTTAACTTGTTTCCTGACACTTCTTTCTGCCTTCCTGTGCTCTCCTTTCTCTTGTCTCGCCGTAGGTATGGGTTTGACAGAGAGCGCAGCAGGCAGGCTCTGGAGTCTGGTGGAGGGGAATTTGGGGCAACGTTGGAACAGCTCCTCCACCAGGTTTTCTGCGAGCGCTATGGCCAAAAAGCTGTTTCCCCCGATGGTCTCGAGGTGGTGCCGATGGATGAGTGTTTGAGCCAGAGGCAGGAAGAAGCTCTGGCCCTAGCTGCCATTTACGGCGAGCGCTTCGGCGAGCGTATTGCCAACGCAGTCTGGACGGTGACCCTGGAGCTCCCGTTCCTGTCAGACAAGGCTGTCAAGAACGGCAGAGAAGCTTGGAATCGGAATGGACACGGTGCAGAATTTGTTGACGTCCGTGACGTTTGCCAGTTTTACCTGAAAGGGCAGGGCTGCTGGTTCGGAGACAAGTGCAAGTTCAAACACCAGTTACCCATCAAAAAAACCGATGAGGCCGGTTCCCTGGCTGTGGGCCCTAGCCAGCCTGGGTTCAGCAGCTATTCCCCTCCCGAGTATGAATTAGAGATCCGCTTCCCTAAGGGAAACCGTTACCCATTTCAAGCCCCAGTTGTAGCCTTCAGTACGAATGATGAATCTGTTGGAGCTGCAGGGAGACTCAGTGTCACCGAGAGATTGTTCGGAGAGGCTCTGGCTGCAGCAAAGAGCGGTGAACCTGTTGTTTACACCTTGATCGCCTTATGTGAGGATGAAGACGCCATGAAGGAACTGCTGGCCGTCAGTCATCACAAATACAGCACACCACCACCTGTCGTCATGCTCACTCCCCCCTCCCTGAGCACGGCAAAGGATACGATTGTAAGGAGNCCACCACCTGTCGTCATGCTCACTCCCCCCTCCCTGAGCACGGCAAAGGATACGATTGTAAGGAGCAACGTGTCTTCTCAGGAAAGCCGGAGTAGCAACCATGCCAACGTGAGGACTGCTCCCCCTGACAGCAGCATTAACAACCAGAGACGCGTCGATGGTGAGGAAATAACTCATCTATCTCCTGCTGTGATCATAATAATTGATGTTTTATTATTTCTAACATTCATGGAAGTGGGTCAGGGATAATTCATTCCACAGCATTGGGAGTTGTTCTTTAAACAGAGGATGAGACTGTATTTACGTGTATTTAAACACATCTGTCATGACAGCGAAGGAGATGGGAGACTTGGAAGAGCTGGACGAGAGGGATGAGGATGAGGAAGGTGAGGGCAGCACTGTTGAAGTTGAGAGCGAGAGCTACGTCAATCTGAGAAAGAGGATGGCGAAGAAGCACGAGCTGAAGATGAATAACCTGGTGCAGGAAAACGGCAAACTGTGTAAAGAGTTCCAGAGGAAGCAGGTATTACATGTTTTATTTTTCTCTCAACGTTCTCTTCATTGTGGTGTGTCTGCGTTAACTGCACTGCCGTTCTTTCACCCAGGCATCCAGGCATTTCAGGTCGATGCTGGAGCAGAGGAAGAAGCTGCCGGCTTGGCAAGAGAGAGACAATATCTTAGACCATTTAAACCAGTATCAGGTGCNGAAGAAGCTGCCGGCTTGGCAAGAGAGAGACAATATCTTAGACCATTTAAACCAGTATCAGGTGCTGGTGGTCAGTGGAATGACTGGGTGGGTAACACAGTACAGTAGAGGGCATTGTAGTAAAATTAAGATACTCACAAAGGTCAACTAGCTTGAAATGTGATGTATACCGCATGCAGTGATTTTGCATGTTAAATCCAATAAGTGGCATAAAGGCACTTTTTTTTTAAATTTCTGAGAAAAAGACGTCTTCTCCTGGGACTATATTTTCCAGTGGAGACATATATTTTCTTCTGTGCAGCTCCACATTGGATCAGTTAAATAAAGTAACTTTGACAAAAAATTTTTATAGATGTGTTCGCTGTGATGGATTACTTATCTCAGTCGAGTCTGCAAGTTGATTTTAATATGATACTGGAATGAATTGAAAGCAAAGGCAGTCTGGAAGGTAGGAAAAACAATTGTAATATTTACTGCTTCAGTTGTATGTTTGAGAAATGTTGTCAGTAATGTAACATGTATGCGGGTTGTATATATAGGATCAGACATGCAAAACCACTGGTATGGCCCTTTAAACTTGACTTTGAAGAAAAGATACAACAGATAAAACTACCTGTAAGATGTAAAGAATATTGGGAAATTTAGTAAATTTAATAGAAAAAAGCAGAGTTTGCACAAGTTGTTTGACCTCTCTGAGGCTTTTTGAACCTGTATTTTCTGGCTTCTCTGCAGGTGTGGTAAGACCACGCAGATCCCTCAGTTCATTCTGGATGCAACGTTAAGCGGTCCTGCGGAACAGGTGGCCAACATCATCTGCACCCAACCACGCCGCATCTCTGCCATCTCTGTGGCCCAGAGGGTGGCACAGGAGCGGGCCGAGCGTCTGGGCAACTCTGTGGGCTACCAGATCCGCCTGGAGACCGTCAGGGTACGAGCCTCGTTACCATCTAACCTACCATGTAACACAATTGCTTCCGCCTTGGACTCTCCCATTTTTTCATTTTATTATCTCTCACGACTCTGTTCTATTAGTCGTCGGCCACCAGGCTGCTGTACTGCACCACAGGTGTGCTGCTGAGGAGACTGGAGGGAGAAGCAGACCTCAAAGGAGTCTCGCACGTCATCGTGGATGAGGTGCACGAACGCACGGAGGAGAGGTGAGCTTGTGCTGGTCACTCACATGAAGCAAAGGTTTTACTTCCAAAGCTCTTGTATTTCAAGGACCATACCACCCATTTTGCATGTTTGAGCCTAATATATTCAATTTTCATACACGTAACGTTACTGACAATCATTTCTCAAAGGATAAAACTGTATTACAGCTTTCCTGATATTTTGCAAAATCTCTTAATCTTTCAAAATCAAACATTTAAGTGATACACCCACCTTAAAAATCAATATTTTACTTACTAATAGTTACGCAGCCTTATGAAATCACAGTTGTTTAAATTTTTCGATAAATGCAGGTCTTCCTTTGGGTCTATATTCCCTGGTGGAGACATACATTCATTCCGCGCTTTTTATTGTGCTTAAATGCTAAAATTACTTAACTTCAAAAAAACCTGAATACACGTCTTGGTGGCAATGATGGATTACCTATCCCAAGAACATTTCAAGTATCAACAAGTTGATTTTAATAGCAGAATGAACCGAAACCAATGGAGGTCTGGAAGGTAGGAAAAACATTTTTAATTCACCATTCCATTAGTATGCTTTGGGAAATGATTGTCAGTAACGTTACATGTATGAAAATTGAATATTTTAGGCTGAAACATGCAAAATGGGTGGTATGATCCTTTAACACAATCCCAGATGTAGCCACGTGTAATCATCCATCCTTTTTATCTTATGTTGTTGTATGTTGCATATGTATTTTTCCTTATGAATTGATATTGCAGCAGCGTGTAGGAAAGAGTAAGAGTGATCAGATGAGCGAGAACACCTGGGAGGTTGGAGGCGGAGCAAACCAAACACACTGAGCCAGAGTGAAGGAGAAGAAAAGAGAGAGAAGTGAGAGTGCTATAGCTAAAATATATAGTTGCTGTTTCAATCCAGTTTAAAAATGAACTCTAAAGTAAAAGAAGGAAAGTTATTTGAGAAAAGTCAAAGTAGAGTTCCTGATTCTGAGCTATGTATGGACAGAGTGCGGATCCCTGGAGCAGGTTTGACTGACATTTTTTTGTATCTTCATATTTTCTGCAAAGAAACTTGTTCTTCCTAGCTGGTAATATTTCTTACCCGGAAATAAATTAAATATTCTCTGGTCTCCCAGCTTCATAGACTCTCCTCTCTCCACATGCTCATTAAACCTTTTCCCATTTCCCCCAAAGCCAAACTGTCATCCCATTAACTGTATTTGGACCTGGAATTTACCTGGAAGTTTCCCTTTTTCCCCATCAGCTCACTTTTATACGGCACTCATTTGACCTGGACCATAAATCCTTTTTCCCCATTGACCCACCCATCATTCTCCACTACCTTCATCCATTCCATACACACTTAAAGGACCTTTTGAACTGCTACTCAACATACTCACACCCTTAAAGGATGGTTTGGGACTTAGTTATTTTTATAATTTTGTGAAAAGGTTTCTGTTAGTCTAATAGACTAACTCAGGCTTTATTAATGAAGCTCATTGATTAAAGTCTGTGTATGAATTTCATTTGATCTAATGTAAGGAATGGATTTAACTGACTTGAGTTTTGTCGATTGTGGGGTTTTTGTGATTGATTATATTGTTTAACAGTTTGAATTCTATAATATTTGTATTTACTGATGTAATTTTATTTTATTCACTCCTTTTATAATCCTAGTTTGTAGCTTGTACACATTTAAGATGATCAAGATCCTTTATAGATGTTTTTCTTAGCCAGTTCCTTGGTGGTAATCTCTCTGTTCCATCTTGTTTTTGGTCAGTGACTTCCTGCTCTTGGTGCTGAAAGACCTGATAGTGCAGAGGCCAGACCTGAAGATCATTCTGATGAGTGCCACACTTAATGCCATCCTCTTTTCTGAATACTTCTATGACTGTCCCACCATCCATATACCAGGTAACCCACATATTACACATAGCATGTACACACACCATGCATATTATTCATTTAACTTGTGCATCTCCTTTCATTTTTGGTTTGTAAGTCTCACTGACTTTCTGTCATTCAAGGACGTACTTTCCCCGTTGACCAATTTTTCCTCGAAGATGCCATCGCTAAAACCAAGTAAGTCCATCTAGCTTTGCCTCGCAAACATGTCATCGATTTATACTTGCGTTTATTAAATTGTGAGTCCACTCACTTTCCCAGCTATGTGATTGAGGATGGAAGCCCTTACAAACGCTCAGGAAAACAGAGTTCATCTTCTACAAGTGGACGGGGAAGCAAAGGAGGAACAAAAGACATAGTAGATGACTTGGACGATGGCACATGGAACTTCATGTCTTTCTGTAAGAAGGACTTTATCAAAGACTCCATCCCAGACCAGCAGCTCAACCTGCAGGAACTCACAGTGCGATACAAAGGTGAGTTGAGAACAAGTTTTTGACATAAATATTCACTGAACCATCATTCAATCGTCTACTCATTCTTCTTCTTCAGCAGCTCTTGGCTCTTGCTTCTTGAACCTGCAGTTGTACAGATGTAGCTTCTTGTTCTTATCTAAATAATCTGTTGCTGTACCAATGCACAAGTGTCACATTTTGCTGCAGATACTAAGAAGTCTGTGCTGAAGACCATTGCTGCAATGGACCTGGACAAAATCAACGTGGACCTGGTGGAGGACCTGCTGGAGTGGATTGTGGACGGACGGCACAGCTACCCCCCAGGTTAGAACGATGAATATATTCGGTCGTCGGTGTCGATCCCGGACACGTGGACAGTTTCGGTGCAGCCTTGTGAGATGTTGAACCTCATGGTTTCTGTGTCCAGGTGCCGTGCTGGTGTTCATGCCAGGCCTGGCTGAGATCAAGATGCTGTACGAGCAGCTGCAGTCCAACAGAATGTTCAACAACAGGGGCAAAACCAGGTCTGTGCTGAAAGATGTGTGTGTATACATGTATGTGTGTGTTAGCAGCAGCTCCTGTTTTAAGTGTGTATGAAGTTATACAGAGCAGCAAGTGTGCCGTGTGTTGATTTAGAACAGGTCTTCACCCTGAAGACAAAGAAACCTACATTACGATCAAGAATATTCCTAACGGTTAAATTTGTAGGAAGGTCAATTTCTCATTGTATTTGCTACTTTATGGGTTTCTTGATGCCTTCAAAAACCAAAAATGTACACACACCATCCTCAGAATTTTTTAAGTGGGAAGCTACAGGATTTGTAATCATTCATTATGTGAATGACTGTTCCATTTCATCTGAATTGCTTTTCCACTGAGGCTCAAAATTATGTACGACTTCAAGTCATATCATGAATGTAGGTCAAACATTTGTGGTTGATGTTATATACAGTATATTCCTGTTATTTTCATTGTATAAAATGTGTAGCATGAATGAATATTAGCAGGTAGTTTAGTGCCAAAGTTTTCAGAGGTATAAACCATCACATCATCACCCACATTAGGTGTGTCGTATACCCGCTGCACTCGTCCTTGTCCAACGAGGAGCAGCAGGCGGTTTTCAGTTGGCCTCCGGAGGGCGTCACAAAGATCATCATCTCCACCAACATTGCCGAAACCTCAGTCACCATCGATGATGTGGTCTATGTTATCGACTCGGGCAAGATGAAGGAGAAAAGGTAATTGTACGTTAAGATGAGCAACTTGTACCCTGTCACAAAGTGACCCTAAAACTGAAAAGATATTGATCAATCAGATAAATGTAAGTTGTTTATACTGCCTCAATACATTAAGCACTGAAATCTCATCTGTGTTCACAGGTACGATGCATCTAAAAGCATGGAGAGCTTGGAGGACTCCTGGGTGTCCCGGGCCAACGCACTGCAGAGGAAAGGCCGAGCTGGTCGAGTGGCCTCGGGTGTCTGCTTCCACCTCTTTACCAGCCACTGCTTCCAGCACCAGCTGACTGAGCAACACCTGCCTGAGATCCAGAGAGTGCCCCTGGAGCGGCTCTGCCTCCGGTAGATCCATCCGCTTTCTTTTGTGCATCATCTAGTAGCGTTTTGTTTTATTTAAGGTTTATGTATGATATAGCTATTAGGATTTGTGCTTTGAAATGGAAGCTGTAAACGTGTGTTCAAACAACTGCAGCTTTAAATAGACGCTAATTTGAAAATAGAAGATCTGGACTCGTCTCCATGCTAATATTTACCTGTACCCCCCTCTCCAACAGAATCAAGATCCTGGATGTGTTTGCCAAACGGACGCTGGAGTCGGTCTTCTCTCGGCTCATCGAGCCCCCGGCTCTGGAAAGCTTGAATGCAGCCAAGCAGCGCCTGCAGGACCTGGGTGCTCTGACAGCAGAGGAGAAGCTTACCCCGCTGGGCTACCACCTGGCCTGCCTGCCCGTGGACGTGAGGATTGGGAAACTCATGCTGTTTGGTGCCATTTTTCGCTGCCTCGACCCAGCACTCACCATCGCTGCCAGCCTGGCCTTCAAATCGCCATTTGTAAGGAAACGGCTTACTCCTGTTAAGAGACCATATGCATCTCTCCTTAGCGGATTACTTATATCAGAGATGCATCCAGTGACCTAAAAAGTGTTATGTTCAATCCTTTTTCCCTTTTCCACATTTGCTCCAGGTGTCTCCATGGGATAAGAAGGAAGAAGCCAATGACACGAAACAGAGCTACGCCATCGCCAATAGCGACCACCTAGCTTTGTTACAGGCCTACAAGGTATCAGCTAGGCCCATGATTGCGCAACATGAATATGGAAACAGTAATTAAATCGAATGATGTTGATGTAGCTTTTGCGACTTGTGTTTGCTTTGTCAACTATTACTGCGATTGATCCTCTGCAGGGATGGTGCAGCGCAGCAAAGAACGGCAACCAGGCTGGCTTCCATTACTGCAGGGAGAACTTTCTGTCTTGGCGTGGCTTACAGGTAGATTTCAGTGCAATTGTTTGTATGTTTTACTATTATAGCTATACCAGTCCAATCGTTTTCTGCAATATTGCGATTAATGCATGTGTACTGGCCCTTACAGGAGATCGCCAGTCTGAAAAGGCAGTTTGCTGAGCTGCTGTCTGATATTGGCTTCGTCAAAGAGGGACTGAGGGCCAGGATCATAGAGCGAATGTGCTCCAAGGGCACTGACGGTGTTTGGGAGGCTACAGGCACTGAGGTGACGCACACAAAAACACACATTACATTATATTTTTCTCCAGCAGAAGATGTGATGAGATGTGAGGATTGTGCATCCTCTGGGTGCCTTAGAAATCTAATAAATTTGAAAAATGTTGTATTTGCAAGAATTTTGTATCTCTCACTCTAAAACAATAATTAGGTTTATAATTCCACAAAGCTGCACAGGTAATTGTATGAATCAATTCCCTTCTTTGTCAGGCCAACCTGAACTCAGACAACATCCGACTGATGTCTGCCATGCTATGTGCTGCCCTCTATCCCAATGTAATCCAGGTGTGTAAGCGAACAGGAAAATGTAAAGCGAGCGCGACGAAAAATAAAAGAAGTTTGCCTCGAGTTGGCTTTTCAGATACTCTGCATTCATGTTCATTGTGGCATTCCAGGTTCGTGCTCCTCAGGGGAAATACAAACAGACCAGCAAAGGAGCAGTGAAGATGCAGCCAAAAGCTGACGAGCTGCGCTTCATGACCAAGAACGACGGCTGCGTCCATGTGCATCCGTCTTCTGTCAACTACACAGTGAGATGAACAAATGCATCAGAAGTGACTTTGTACCACAAATCTAGCAAAAGAGAGACAAACCCTGTGACTCTTTTGTTTTGCGGCCTAGGTTCGCCACTACGACAGCCCGTATCTGGTTTACCACGAGAAAGTGAAGACCAGCCGCATCTTCATCAGGGACTGCAGCATGGTGTCCGTCTACCCGCTGGTGCTGTTTGGAGGCGGACAGGTCAACATGGAGCTGCACAAGGGACAATTTGTCATCTCCCTTGATGATGGATGGATTCGTTTTGCCGCCGCGTCTCATCAGGTCAGAGGATAAGTGATTTGAGTAGTCGTCGATAAGCCGGCGAGAATAGTGGCACAATGCTGATTGAGTAATCTCACGTTGAAATCTCTTTACGCATTTCCTCAGTTTTGGTGAAGCTACATCATGTACGTACAGTTAAAGCGGTCATTTTCAACGTAGTAAAACACAAAAGTTTCACCAAATAAAAAGAAGGAATATCGCACACAAACATCTCCCTGATGTGAATGCAGGTGAAAGTGTGTGTGTGTGTGTGAGACAGTTCCCTTCCTAATCTGCACGTACGTGTGCGTTACCCAGGTGGCTGAGCTGGTGAAGGAGCTGCGCTGGGAGCTGGACCAGCTGCTGGAGGATAAGATCAGGTCCCCAAGCATGGACCTGTGCAGCTGCCCCCGCGGCTCCCGCATCATCCACATGATCGTCCAGCTCATCTCCACACAGTAGCACTGCCTGAACAGATGCTGCACATAAAATGTCCTGTGTCTTTGAGTGCAGCTGAAGTTTTGCAAGTGCAAGAAGCTGCAGTAAAGCCAGTCCCGTATCACTGCCAAAGTGTTTGATAATATCTATTGATCTCAGTAGGAGATCTGCTGGAACAGGTGGAGATTTGGAGGTCTTTTTCAAAGACAAATCAGCAGGGCGGATACTTGTAGAGAAGCCTCAAGTTGAAAGATGGTGTTTTTACTCTCTCTCCCCCTGCTTTATGACACTTGGTCACAGGAAGCAGTCTACATAAGAATAAGCAACAGGCACATTTTGCCTTGGAAAAAAAAATGATTCTGCAGGTTATCTGCAAGGAATTGTTTTAGACTTGCACTTGTCAATGAAATGCAATTGTTTTTTTTGTACCATGCTGTGAGAAACTGATTCTGTGCAGTCAATGTGCATGTGGTTGGTTCTTTTTTGAACATGATGTCAAATTTAATTACATTTTTTTCTTACATCCTTATCACTTAACATTTTGGGTTGTGCGTGTCTCCTCACAACCGAAATTTCTGAGAAATTTCTCAAGTCCATATTGGATTTCTTACACTGATAGCGACTGCGTACTTGTTATGGGTCTGAATATTTATTTGTAATGCATGACTGAAAGCTCCAAGAGCTTCTGCACGATTTTTAAAGTTTACAGTTACGGAATGTATTCAGATGTTGCAATGATGTCAGAACCACAATTTGATGTCGTGAGTGGAAGGGCTTTTAAGTGTGGAGAAATTGATGCCAAAGAATTTGATAGCCAAGACATGAACTGTACTGCACTAAAAATAAAAAATAAAGGTAGCTGGTTATTGGTTTTTATTTTCATTGTTTTTGACCATTTAACACTTGGATTTCAAATTACGAAGCTTTGTACTGGCAGAATCTCAGATGTAACTGAAGTCTTGTTGTGGAAGAGGCCTGCCCCTTCATTCTCACAATGGACGAGTGCCGTCTCTACGACAACAGGGCGTAAACAAATGACACCGCTGGCCCTGCTGAAGCCACTTAAACCCTGCCAAGTCTAGAAGTGGTAAGATAAAAGATTTTCTTTTAAATATTTGTGACATATACTGTCATTTGTGTACTGAGACTAAAAGTGATCAAGTGTTTATTATAACATTCTTTGTCTACACTCATTTTGCAGATTTGAATAATTAGATGTGAAGGGACCTTAACATCTTTCGCTATGGTAAAGTATAACTTTGTTTTTGCTCTGTTTTACTGAGACTCCATTAAAGTTTTACAATCATTCTGTAAATGTGTAATTTGTATCTCATTAAAGCTGACCAAATCCAAGAGGTCAACGTCCCACAGTTCCAGGCCTGCCAAAAAGACAGCAAAGCTTAAGTCACCCAAAAAGAGGTCCTCTAGTGCCACATCCACCAAAGCAGAGGTGGATCTCCTCAGCCCAGCAGCCAGGGAGAACGTCTACTACATTTCTCACAATGCAATGGACTGTCTGCACTTCAGAGGCTTTGGGTGGCCAAATGCAACAAAGAAGAAGAAGAAGAAAGGTACAAAAAAGAAGGCTAAAAAGTAGCTAAATTTGCCAAAGCTATGATTTTACATTTTAAATGTCTGGCTAACAGCACCATCTGCTGGATGTACTTGTAAAGACACAGCATTAGCAAACCAGGTTTTGACAGCCAGAACTATAGCAGTGCCACATAACAACATGGAAAGAAGGGTTAAAAAAAAAATTGTTTTGTTTTGTTACATTTTGGCACAAGACTCTTCAGCCAGTTGGATATCAATAAAGTCATAATGCAAAAAAATTTCAAAAATCATATTCAGTAACTATTAGAAGCTGAATGGTTCCAGTTTGTAGTGATATCACAAAACAATGCTTGAAATTGTTACTGACAATTTGGATTCTTAGGTAAATTGTTAAACATGGACCTCAGAAAAGGAATGATATATATTTTAATTTCACTTTTGAGAACTGTATGTACAGATAATTGTAGAGATGGTGAATCTTAATTATGTCTAGAAAGTCCACAAAGCCAAGCCATCCAACAGCATCTTGATACTGGACTCTATGCTCCCACCGAAGTTCTGACGTTGGTTTAATCTAGTCATTGCATGATTTATCCTATAAAAATAAGCTTCAGTGAAAATATGCCTAAAAAGTAAAGACAAATACTGTCTCAGGCACTCATAATATGCTGACTCGTTTTGTTTTTTTTAAAACATAATGTTAATTTGTTGGCAAATGTACACTTATTAAACCATAACCCTCTCAAATAAATAGTTTATCTGCAGTCTGCGTTCTTGCCATCATATTTCCTTGTTTCTGCCAGTAACATGGAGACAGTTCTCGCTCATTCTGGGGGCTTCTTCTTGGCCTCCACGTCTTTCTTAAAAGCCTCAATTTTCTTTGCTATGTTGGGAACCTAAATGAGAGAAAGTGGTATAATCAGTATAATCTTCCACCTATAGGGAAATAAATGGTAGCCTGTCAGGTTAAACACACATGGGGTCGGAGGACAAACATTTATTGAAATTACGGCACAATAAATACTTACCTCATAGTTTTGAGCGAGGTACATCCCCACAACATTTCCCAAGGTAAAGCCAGCCTGGAAGGTAAAACATGAAATGTCATTCAAGTGCTAGACAAAATATATGACTGGTTGTAGAGAGAGATGCACAAAATTAGGGAAGCTGACCTCTGTGACGTCACAACGGTTTGAGCAGCGCCCTCATTTTGTTGCACTGGTTTTACACTGTTGTGTTACTGTCTATGCTGTCTATTGTATTTCTTTACTTTTTAAATTACTTTGTAATCACTAGGCATAAGCTACTGGATGCTCAAATTTCCCTCGGGATTAATAAAGTACCTATTTATCTCTACAGCCACGAAACCTTCTACACAGTTGCATATTGAATAGTGGAACCCGAGACCTTTAAACTGAATTTGATATGTAAAAGTTGCCACTTTAACCTGAGGGAATTTCTGACTATTATGCTGACGTTATACTTTGGAGGTAACGAGCTGACATCTCTTACTGCTTTATTAAGTAGCACCGAGAGTATTTGACCGAATTCAGTTATATTATTAGTATTCAACGACGACCGAAACGATGTTTGTAATCTAGCTAAACTGCTAGCTAAACTGCTACCCCAGAGCATCCTGACAGATATAGCGAACAAAACAATAATCCGAGTTAAACTCACCAGGAATTGTAGCATGGTTGAATAACTGACAGGTTCACAACGTGGTGATAAAATGAGAATGACTTTGAGAAATAAACGTCAACGAGCTAGCAAAATGTCATCAACTTAATATGCGCATGCGCACCAAAAAACAGGAAGTCAGGAACAGCCAATCGTTGTCGAGGCCGGAGTGTTTTGTAGTCTTTTCCACAATCCGAGCTCGAGCAGTACTAAAGAAAAAAACTACAAGTCCCACTACCGCTTGGGTATTGTTGCAATGGTGGTGTCGGTGGGACATTGAATGACTTTGGATCCATCCCGAAAATAGCTATTTTGTTGATTTCATTCCCAAATCATGGAGGCTCTTATCCCCGTTATAAACAAGCTCCAGGACGTGTTCAACACCGTGGGTGCAGATATTATACAGCTGCCACAAATAGCAGTCGTGGGGACACAGGTAAATACTCATTCTGTTGAAGCGTGATAAAACGGTATCGTGCACTGGTGTTTAGCTGTAAATCAGATAACCTTTGCAGTAATTACGAAGAAAAGGCTAGTGGAAAAGAGAAAACATTTCCCATTATTAGTCATACTGTATATTCATGCAGCGAAGGGAAACGAAGCTAGAACCTAGCTGCTAACACAATGTTTGCTGCTAAAGAGCGACTATAACGTTAACTTGACAGTTGCAGATGTCTTTTGGGAAAGCTTCACTGGCAGTGGAGTCTGTTTGCATCATTTTCCATCAATCTGTGTTATTTTTAGAGTCACGCTGATACGGTAGTTTGTTTAAACCGGGTCAGCGTTCGATGAAAAGACACCTGCAAATAGATGTGCAAGCTGCAGTCCTGATTCAAGATGGTTATTCTTTTTTTTTTTTTTTTTTTTNTTTTTTTTTTTTTTTTTTTGCCCGTGAGCTGTGCTGTTTGGGTTATGGTAAAGCTGTATTTTGCGTTTCCAGAGCAGCGGTAAGAGCTCCGTGCTGGAGAGCCTGGTTGGTAGGGACCTGCTGCCCCGAGGGACCGGCATCGTTACTAGACGACCTCTGATTCTGCAGCTGGTCCACGTTGAACCTGGTGATGTCAGAAACAACGACGACAGCTGTACGTAACCTGAATGAGCGATGTTTCAAACCAGGGTCCCTCCAGTTTGTCCTTAATATAAGTGATATGATGGTGGTCAGCATACTAGCACTAGTTCTGAAGTTCTCTGTTTCTGCCTTTGGGAATCACAGGAATGTTGTTTCCATAACAAACACGTAACTGTCTAATCATTGCAGATGCCAGAGTGTGAAAAAGCATCGTGCTTCATACAGGTGCATTACACAGGTGTCATTAATTAATAATCCCATTAGCCTTATTATGCAGCCTTCCAGTCAAAGTGGAATGTCAGAATTTCCCAGTTGAAAAATCCGGTTCCAATCAAGGTTCCAGAAACCCAAATGTAAACAAACAATATGGCTGAACGCCAATAAACAGTATAATATAAATAAACTTAGTACTAAATAAGAACTAAAGCAAAAGATTGCTTGATTGGATTGTGCTGCAATGATACTAATCACATTGGGTATTAAACATTTGTGCAGAGCAGTTAATTTTCTGAAATTATTGATACTTATCTATCAATGGCAAACAATACTTTTACTGTTTGCTATTAAGTGTAAACAATTTCAGAAAAGTAACTTCTCAGCAGAGTGGGCAGAAAAATAGACACAGCTATTCATTATAATACAATCCAACTAAATAGTCCTTAAATTAATGCTAAAGTTAGAGTAGTTAGTTGGTTAGTATTAATTACTAACTACTAATTTTATAGTATTTATTGGCATTCATCCATGTTTTTTGTTTACATTTGGCATTGTGGGGAATGAACACTTGCAGGTCAGAAGTGGGAATATTCAACTGGGAAATTCTGGCATCCCACTTTGACTGGAATAAAGCAGTAGTTCTCCTCATGCTTCCCTCCTTCCTTCTCACAGGTACATCTGTATTTCAGTTCCTGTACTTTCACCAGACTAGTTAGCACAGTCAGGCGTATTTCCTTATTGTAGGCTTAAACTACCTGCTTGCTTAGTAGCTGTTCCTAAAGCTGTAACAGTGAATACTCACGTTTGCCTGCTTTGAGAATGCCAAGGCAAAATTGTGACCCACGGTTTGTTTTTTTTATTGCGCTCCAAAGGCAGAGAAGGTGAAGAATGGGGAAAGTTTCTACATACCAAAAATAAGGTATGAATTTCTACAACACAAAACTTTAATTATTACCAATTGTATTTAGTCATGTTGATAAATTTTCCTTTGTTTTGCAGATCTACACAGATTTTGATGAAATCAGGCAAGAAATAGAAAATGAAACAGAGCGAGTCTCCGGGAATAATAAGGTGAGACATCAGAATGGAGGGATCCCTCTGAAAGATTATCAGGATGTTGATGGATTATCACTGATGTTAAATGATCAAATCAGGGTTTGATTCTCAACCAGTCATCAGTTTTGCTGGGAAACAAATCAATACTGTATGTATAAAAAAAATGCATGTAGTAGCTAATTTAATACCGGCTTTCTGTTATGACAGTGAAGTCAGCACGTTTTCTAAAGTGCATTTAGATGTTAAAAGTGTATGTTGAAACCAAACAAGTACAGACTGTAATGAAAATGACACATCATACACACAAAAAGCTCAGGAGCATGGATGAAACTTCAGATGGCCTTTAACAATTATATACTACAGGCCAGAAGTTTGAGGCCATCCCCAGATTTAAAATAAAAAAATCATTATGTTTGTTTTACAATTATTGCACAGGAAATGACAAAAATACATAAAATAAATGTAATTTATTAGTTTTCAAGAAGAATTTGTCAATATAAAAGCACTTTGGAACATTTCAGGCTCAGACTTTGGTTTCGTCAAAGTAACCCCCTCTGGCTTTAATAAATGCCACACAAATTCTAGGCAAACGCTGCAGTCATTTTTGGAAGTCGGTTCCTGGCAATGATTCCCAAGCACTTTTCAAGCACTCCAACAGTTCTTTTTCATTGCCTGGGCATTTGCTCCGAACTTGCCCATCAAGCTCATCCCATGCCAGCTCAATGGGAGAAAGATCTGAAGACTGGGGTGGTCAAGTCATAATTCTCAAAACTTTTTACTTCTCTCTTGAATACATGTAATTTTGGCATAATTTTGATGAATGTTTTGGATTGTTGTCCTGTTGAAGAATGAAATTTTGACCAATAATTCGTAAACTGGACAGAATCGTGTGCCTTTGAAGGATGGAATGGTAATTCTCTTTCTTCATAATTCCTTTAACTTGGACTAAGTCTGTTAAAACACATCGGCAGGGAGATGGAACACAACTGGAGTACCAGTCACTGCTACAGACTGGGCATGCCTTCATTAAAAATCATTTCTTAAGCCATAGTGGCTACATAATGTGCTCTTGTTGACAAATTCTTCTTGAAAACTAATTAGTTACATTTATTTTATATCTTTTTGCCATTTATTGTGCAATAAATTGTAAAACAAATAGTCTATTGATGATTTATTTTTTAAATCTGGGGGTGGCCTCAAACTTCAGGCTCGTTTCTGACAAATGAGTAAATTACTCAGCGTTGGAGCTGGCTTTATTTTTTTTTTTCAGGTGAACGTGTGGATAGACTGCTAAGATTTGNCTCAGCGTTGGAGCTGGCTTTATTTTTTTTTTTCAGGTGAACGTGTGGATAGACTGCTAAGATTTGGTTAGATGACATAATGGCATGGATCTGAAATAAGAGGAGGTGCCAACATCTTCAAAATATAAAAAATAAAAACAAAACGTAAAAAATCAACTATTTATTTAACTAATAAATGACTGCTATAATAAATAAATGAATGCTAAATGCTAATGAAGTGAGGCCAATAAATGAGGAAAACCTGCAATTATAGCAGATTTTAAAACCGAGCTTATGTGTGTCTCAAATTTGAAGGCCAAGTGGAAAACAACAGAAGCATCTAGGCAGGTGGTTCAGAGCTGCAGGGGCTGTAGGTGCTATAGGTTTATCAAAATGTCTCTATCCAGGATTTAATGTGCTCTCAGCTGTCCAAACTGCCATTTTAGAGGAAAATTGTCCTTTGCTTTCAAAGAGAGAGGGAGAGACCGTAGCAGTGAAAAGTGATGTTATTTTTCTTAATCATAGACATCAAGTGAAGCTTATATAATGGAAAAAAGCAGTGGAACCAAAAATGGACCCTTGAGAGGAGACTGCAGGTGAAGACAAAGAAGTGATAGCGCTGACAGAGCAGGTTTTACCTTAAAGGAAGTATGAAAATAAGTGGTTTTTGAAAGTACGCCTGCATTTATGGCATCTGCTCGCTGAGAGCGACGTGATCAATAATGTCATATCAAAAATAAATAAAAAATTTGAATTAAAAAAAAATTATGTCACATCAAAGGGAAATTAAATATTTCTGAAGAAAATGTTGCAATCCCCAGAATAATATTAATAGTTAAAGAAAGGATTAGTGATGGCACATTTTCAGATAATCGTTATACTGTAATATACATAATCTTCTATCAATAAAAGTAGATGTAGGTAATTGTTCAGTCTATAAAAGAGAGTGTTTTGTCCAAATTTGTGTGGGAGGCTAAACACCTTCTGTAAAATGCTGTCTAAAAAAATGTAATTTATTTTTATCTGTATTATATTTCAACTTTATTTTCATTCTTTGTGCTCTGATTATGTTCTGTGTAGGGAATCAGTGATGAACCCATTCACCTGAAGATATTTTCACCTCACGTTGTCAACCTCACGCTGGTGGATCTGCCAGGGATCACAAAGGTGACACACATTCTACCTGAGATGATAACAAGGCCTAAAAAACAAAAAAAAAAAAAATCAAATACACGTGTAAAAGGCAGCAAATCCTTCTTTGGTAAAAAAAAAAAAAAAAAAAAAAAAATTAATTAAAAAAAAATACTATTCCCTGTGTCTGCAAAGTATTAGTAGTTGGTGTTATTTCCTATTTAGGTTGATGCTTTTGTGTGTTGTTTTTGTAGCTCATACAGAATTAGGAACTTGGTCATAAGCAGGCTTTTGGCTACGTAACGTCAAAGCTCCAGGTGTACAGGCTTTCAGTGTAACCTCATTAGTTGCTCCTACTCTGGTTAAAAGCCTGTTAATTAAAGAATCTCCCAGCATCTCCCTCCCTGTAGTGGCTAACGAATGAGATTGAGCGATATCTGTGTCTTTATTGGCTGCGTTCTCTTCAGGTGCCTGTGGGCGATCAGCCGAAGGACATAGAGATCCAAATACGAGATCTAATCCTGAAGCACATCGCCAACCCCAACAGCATCATCTTGGCCGTCACGGCGGCCAACACGGACATGGCCACCTCCGAGGCCCTCAAGGTGGCCCGAGAGGTCGACCCCGATGGTGAAAAAAAACAAAACATTGACTTTAATGATCATTAAAGTGACATAATGTGAGCAAATTGTTATAGTAATCAGCTTTGCAGTACTGACCCAAGCGAATAAATGTGACTGAACAGGCAGGAGGACGCTGGCTGTAGTGACCAAGCTGGACCTGATGGACGCTGGTACTGATGCCATGGATGTCCTGATGGGCAGAGTAATCCCCGTCAAACTGGGGCTCATTGGAGTGGTCAACAGGTCTGGATCACAGTATTTACCATGCATGTGATAATGTGAAATGCTTGTAATAGCAGAGATGAACGTATACTTATAGTGATAAAGTCATTTCAGGTTTCAATTGATGAGTACAAGCGTAAAGTACTTGTACTTTACGCTTGTAATAATGTGCAGTGTTGCTGCAGAAATGTTTGATTGCTGCTAAACTTGAAACTGAAAATGATGCTGTTAAAACCTTTGTCATATATATATATATACAGTAGATAATAGACAGACAGACAGACATAGAATAAGAAGGTGCTTTGTCACAGTGGTTATTTTTGGTCCTTATATGAAATATCAGTGTATTCAAATTTTCAGGAGTCAGTTGGACATCAACAATAAAAAGTCTGTGGTAGACGCCATTCGAGACGAGCACGCTTTCCTGCAGAAGAAGTATCCGTCTCTCGCCAACAGAAATGGAACCAAATACTTGGCCAGAACCCTTAACAGGTAAATATATTTCAAATATGATCTGGATGAGTTAATCTGACAAGGCCCAGATATGAAACACGTGGCATTTTAGTGTGTTTTATTGACAGAAGGGGTCTTTCCAATTTTAGAATGTTTAAATAAATCTATGCTAGGAAATAAGCCTTTGTTTTTAAAGAAAAAGAGTTCTAACTTTGTATTTTTCTGATATAGCAAGTTCGTAAAGGAGAAGCCTCAATGAAATGTGCACAGATGAACGGACTTGAAATATGACCTTGACACCAGATGCAGCAGTATAGTATTAGAGAGTATCAGAGAAAACACTGAAATGTCAGAAGCGGCACTGGTGTCTATAACGTATTTCAGGGAAATAATTCTCGTCGTTTCTGTAGAAATCGAAGCGACAGACCACAGCTCAGAATCTAATTTGAACTGGCAACATCAAACCTGAACCTTCTGCCCTTTCCTTTCATAATGTCAGGTTACTGATGCATCACATCAGAGACTGTCTCCCCGAGCTCAAGACACGGATCAACGTCCTGGCGGCGCAGTACCAATCCCTGCTCAGCAGCTACGGCGAACCCGTAGAAGACCAAAGCGCCACCCTGCTCCAGCTCATCACCAAGTTTGCCACAGAGTACTGCAACACCATAGAGGGAACCGCCAAATACATCGAGACGGCAGAACTGTGAGTGACCTTGTCTCCGGTCTTCTACATAGCGACGCTGTTGATCCAGCGTAATGAAAATGAGCAAAAGTACTGCATTGGTTTCATCATTTAACACAACTGTAACGGCTTGTAAGTTACGGCACGCACAGCCTTTATGAAAGACAATCTGACAGAGGGGATGTTACAGTATTAACATCACAGCAAACCCCTCCTTCCCCACTTTAATTTCAGGTGTGGTGGAGCCAGAATTTGTTACATATTTCACGAGACATTCGGCAGAACGTTGGAGTCTGTGGATCCTCTGGGAGGACTCAGCACCATAGATATACTGACAGCCATCAGGAACGCCACAGTAAGTGCCGATATATAATGGAATAAATGTGACAATATTTGCATCACTACAGTTTGTCAAACTACATCAAATCATCAAAAGACATTATCGTATGTTTTGTAAGCAGTGTATTCTGCTGCCTTTGCCTCTTTCCATTGTCCCTGTACTTCAGCGCTTCACTCTCCCTCCTCTCCCTCCGTCAGGGCCCACGTCCATCATTGTTTGTGCCCGAGGTATCCTTCGAGCTGTTGGTGAAAAAGCAGGTGAAACGCCTGGAGGAGCCCAGCTTGCGCTGCGTGGAGCTGGTCCATGAGGAGATGCAGAGGATCATTCAACACTGCAGCAACTACAGCACACAGGTACCATGTTCTGTTTGCACCGTCTTTGCTCTAAAACATCTTATTACTCTGCCATATCAAATGTAAATGCTATTCATCTTTCTTCCAAAGTTCATCTAATAGTTCATTTTGCAGCGCTTATCTGGGTCACAGAGGCAGTAGGTAAAGTGGCTTGGATGTCCCTCTCTTTAGCTAGATCCTCCAGTTCTTTCTGGGGTAGCGCGGGTTGTTCCCAGGCCAGATGAGATATATGTACATAATTCCTCTATGGTAGTCTCGGTCTGCCCTGGCAGAGTCCTCCTGGTCTGAATACCCTCTGGGAGGCATCCCAATTAGATGTTTTTTCTTATCAAGTCGTCTTCTTATGTATTTTTTATTATGTCATGCAGGAGCTTCAAAGATTCCCCAAGCTACACGAGGCCATTGTGGAAGTGGTTACCTCCCTCCTCAGGAAGAGGCTGCCCATCACCAATGACATGGTACCGTACATTCACGTGCGGTTTCACGTTCCAAAGTGGCAGTAATGGCCTGAATTCAACCACTGGACTGCCACTTTGAACCGTCTTCTTCTTCTGTTGTCTTAGGTCCATAACTTGGTTGCCATCGAGCTGGCCTACATCAACACCAAGCATCCAGATTTTGCAGATGCCTGTGGAGTCATGAATAACAACATAGAGGTGTGTCTCACAACGCCATGTGCTAGAAAAGACCTTGTGTAAAGCTGTCATTGCATTTTGTAGGCCTGGAAATCAAAATACTGTAGTATATAATCATCTATAATGGGATTGTTGGTACTAAGGTTTGCAAATGTATTGAAAGTTAATAAGTATCTTAGGTACTTTGCGGTTCCTATTAACAGAGTAAACCTGAACAGAGACATTTGTGAAAAGTCAGTTTGCTGACATGAGTTAGTTTGTGGTTGCAGGAGCAGAGGAGAAACAGAATGAGGGAGCTTCCCACTGCGGTGCCCAGGGATAAGGTAATTATTATACAGTCTATGAACACGTGCCTGCATCGTCATGAAGTGTCCTCTGCTGAAATTGGCCCCTCTGGTAAATCATAGTTGCATGGGCTGTGAAAAGAAGTCTTTATTGTTGATGCTTTGTGTTTGAAATGTGTTAAAAAATATAACCTTTAATCAAAATTTAATAGAAATGATAAATAAAATGTTATTTTGAAACAACAAATATATTGTTAAAGGTACGCGTGCAGGCCCACTGCCCACAAATTAGAGCACATATGAGTGCTCTGTGAAGCCTCGGATCCTTCATGCTCCTTTCTGGAGACAGACAGAAAAAGACTGATGAATGATAAATAATGATAATAATAATAATAATAATAATAATAATGATAAATAAATGCAACACATGGAGCTACAAAATGTACACTGTGAGAAAGAGAGAGAGAGAGAGAGATGTCAAGGAATAGTTAAAAGAAACTGATCAATAAATAATACAATATCTAAATTTTAGACGATAAGCAAAGCTCAAGTCAGCTCCAGTTGTTCAGGATGATGTTTTGACAGCGTTTGCTACCCTTGTCTGTTATTACACACACTTGTTTCTACTCTTTTCGATGCAATGACTGCAGCAAATACCTAAAACCACTTGCAATCATTTGGTGAGGTTTTCAGTAAATAAAGTCGTCTGTAGCAGGAGCTGTATAACTGACATTCATTGATGTAGAGCAGGTCTATGGAAGATTATAAGAGGGACAATTAAAATAAAAAAAACAGAGTAAAATATAATACACATTTGTGAAATACAGTACATTTGTATTTCATTTGCATACACACATTTACTGAGTCATAATTAAGTGAAAAACATGGTTTAGCGCAAACTGTTTATTTTTTTGTTTCATTGATTGAATTAATTGTTTTTCATTGTGACATGAATTTTTCATGCCACATTACAATCAAATCACAGTACGGTGAAAAGAAAAGATCAGGGGTTTTTCATTTCACTGTTGTCCAGCAGGGGGCAGCATAGACATGCCAATACTAAATGCAAAGCCCTCTCATTTCTTTTTCCGAAGCCACTGTGTTATCATTGCCAGAATGAAAATGAAAGCAATCCAATCACAGCGTGGGGGCGGAGCTTAAGGGGTTAAGTGGTTTGTTTGTATGTATCACAATAGAGGTGATAGTGTATTTGTGTTGGTATTTCCAATCAAAGATCATGAGGATAAATAAAGGCAAGGTTTTCACAGCCCATTTAGCTTTTCTTGAGCAAAGGGTGCCAATAAAAATGGAGGACACAGTGCTTTGAGTTGGTGGCATACAAAGTGAAAGACAATGTTAATCAATTACAGGAAGAGAATCTGTGAATGCCTAGGATAGTTTCCATCCAGGAATGTAATCCCAGAATTTCTCTGTCCCCTTTTCAAAATGTCTTGTATTTTCCCCTGCTAATAACTTTTGGATGCCACCTTCCTTTTATTTGTCTTTCCACATTTCTTGTCAGCATTTTTTCCTTTCCATTCTCTCTCTGTTATTTCTGGTAGTCTGTTGGGAAAGGTCTGATTGGCCCAAGTATGGTTTCTGATGAGCCCTTTGTGTCTGGAGCAGACATGGACGTTGCCAAGGTGGGCACGTATGTGGCTAAAGGCTGGCTGTCTGATGTTGGTGTGCTGATGCTCTTGCTGTCCTTCGGCCTGTGTTGACTTGCACTAACAACTGTTTTTCTGTTCAGAGTCAGTCTACTCGTGTCAGAGAAAATGCTATCCTTCCCTCAATTTCCCTTTCCAGCTCTTTAATACTTAGCTTTGCCTCACCTTTGTACTTATGTAAATGATAACATGGCGCACCAGCTATTCAAATGTGCTTCACATAGGTGTGGAGATGTGATGAATATTCTGACTGTCATAATGTTTTTGGATGGTGTTGATAGTTCAGGTCCAGTTTCAGAAAGGTAATGAAGTACCTCCTGAGCTGATCTGAACTTTGACTGTACTATCCTGCATTGTGAATGTTTGCCTTGTTTTTCAGTGTTTTCTTCTGTTTGGTGTGGTTGAGGTTTTGCTACCTACTAAATGTTGAAACAATTTATCGTAAATGTGCTGAGCAGTTTGCCTGAGGAGTAATTCTGAGAAGTGGATACTGTTTTTAGATTCCAGGTAGTGGCCTGAGTGGTGACGGTTTGACTTTTACCATATTTTTGGTGTGGTGGTTTTGTTTCAGGCTCCTCAGTCCTCTGCAGCACCTCAGGGGGAGCAGGATGGTACAGGGAACTGGAGGGGGATGCTGAAGAAAGGCGAGGAAGGGCCAGGCTCGGGACCTGGAAGCCCCCTCAAAGGAGCTGTCAACCTTCTCGATGTGGTAAGAAAACACTGTGTATGTGTTTTCAACCTGACAGGTTTGTTTTGAGCGAATACCTAATAAGAATATTGTTGTCTTTCCTCGAGCCCGTACCCGTTGCCAGGAAGCTGTCATCACGGGAGCAGCGGGACTGTGAGGTCATTGAACGCCTCATCAAGTCCTACTTCCTCATTGTCCGCAAGAACATCCAGGACAGGTAAGTCCTTTGTAATATTAAAATAGACTAAGAATAGTCCTCTATGTCAAGACTCGTGTTATGTGTAGCTCATGAGGTTGCAGCGGTTTGTTCAAAGGGACTGTAGGTGGGTTTCCAAGCTGGTATTGGTGTCCATGTTTAGCTGACTTGCATCTTTTCCTTATTTCTTGTTCTGGGCCAAGTGAAATGTGAGGAAAAGGTGTGAGGACACAGGAGCACAGGTATGAGAATAGAAGAGAAATGAAACGCAGTTGCTCCCACAAATATAGTCACTTGAAGTGATGTCAGTGACTTTAGAAGGCACACAGGTAATTGTCTCAAAAACCCCCAAAATTCCAAGAAAGGTTAATCAATCAACTAAATAAATAAATAGGGGCATTTGGATCAGCTCTGTTGTAGTTCATAGAGGAGAGAGGGGGATAAACAATCAAAAACAATTGCTTGTGATTATTAATGTTACTTTGATCACACAGTCATTAAAAAGAGATTACTGGACCAAATGAAATTGAAATTATCAGAGTTATTGTATACTGGGCTTGTTGCTGCACTGCCGCAAAGTTACAATACGGTGTAAGTGCATAGGTTCTGCTGTGGTAGAACTGGGAGATGGTTTGCCGGCTCCTTGTAGAGGCCGTCTTGATATATAGTCACAGAACAGAAATAAGAGCTTTGGGACATCCATAAAGAGCAAAACTGAGTGTTTTCCCAGTGACTATGGAGGAGCAAGGAATGATCAAATATGAGCTGTGGAAGGTGCGTTTTGACAGACACGGTCAAACCAAGCTCCTCTACAAGTCCAAAACACTTGATATGCCACGCAGCCATCTTAATTGCAACCATCTGATTACGTCACTTTGTCTGTGTTGCAGCGTGCCAAAGGCAGTGATGCATTTCCTGGTAAACCATGTGAAGGACAGCCTCCAAAGCGAGCTTGTGGGCCAGCTCTACAAGTCTGGCCTCCTGAATGATCTCCTGACTGAATCAGAGGACATGGCCCAGCGGCGCAAGGAAGCAGCCGATATGCTCCAGGTAAGACACACTCATCCTGGTGGGAGTGTCTAGGGGTATATGGGGTATATCAGAAAGTGTATTTAGTTACTGGGTAAGATCTTTCAGCCTGTCTTTTTGTAATGTCTCGTTCACAGGCGTTGCAAAAAGCCAGTCAGGTGATTGCTGAAATCAGGGAAACACATCTGTGGTGAAACCCCAAAAAAGAGGCCAATGGCAGGAGCCGAGTGTGTACGTTGTCATCGTCTTCAGGCCAAAGGGAGCAAGTGCTTCTGTTAGTGCATACTCCAATGTGTGCTCATCACATCTGAACTTGAGTAAGTGCACTGTTAACACATGATAAAACAGTAATATGATCTCAACTTGAGAGAAACATCATGTTTTATAAATGATTATTAATGTCTACGGAAATACTATGTAAATAAAGTTGGTGTTGTTATTAACAGTGAGCAGTTGTTGAGGTAAAAAGGAAGTACGCAGCTCTGAGTAAATATTTAGCTAAATAGGCATGGAAAGAAAGTGGCATGGCCTTAGAAAGCGATACAGTGTGTTTATGTAAAAAGGAAACAGAAGAAATGTCTGTATTTGTAGCACTTGTATGTTATGTTTGATAATGCCGGTGCAGTGTTTAGCAGCAGCAGGTTGTGTTGAGGAGTGAAATGCAGAGTGAGTTTGTGATTTACTGAGCAAAAGCAATGCTAACATCAAACTTGTGTACATACTTGATTCTGTTATTTGTTTGCACTGTCTTTACCACACTGTACTGTATGGAAAACCTCTTCTTCAACACTGTATAGACTGTTCCAATCTTTATTTATTGATTTGGGTGAGTGTCATTCAACTATGTTTACATGTGAAAGATTATATTTGAAGTTGCAATGTAACCACGTGTGTGTATGTTCTCCAAAGAAAGAATAAAAGGGAGGTATGTCATTGGCCTAGAAATGTGGAATTGCTTGCTTGCTTGCTAGCTAGAGAAGCCAAGACACGGCAGCTATCTAAAGAAAAGAGCATGGGGTGTGGAATGGAGTTTAAGGAAACTCCCTCACCATGTCAGAAAGCACATGCACCAATAGGTTTAGGTTCAGAAGTACATGCATTTATTTATATATTAATAGTGTCTTTAGAGGTAGTTGAAATGTAGAGTTGAGTAACGGATGCTTGTTTGCAGAGACTCAAGGCAGCCTTCAAACAAAACATCACCAGGAGGCCAGGCCTTTGTGTTTTCCTCACTCCACATTCCTGAACTGTGGAGTCAGGCAAACACAAAGAAAAATGTAAGCTGACAGCAATCTGAAATCCTTGTTTTTGCCGACCTCTACTGTTCAGGCCTTGTACTGAGAGGGTACACTCTACAAGGTCTGAACTTCAGCCAGTAGAGGTCGGCAAAAAACAAGGATGTGTCCAATGACAAAGTGATAGCTTAGTTTTTGTGCAAGAGAAAAACAGAAGGTGTGGTAGCTACCTAGCTACTAGCTAGCAAGGTAGCTACTGTTGTGCAAAGAAAGGGATTTTCTGACAGGTGTAGCCAGGATCAAGGTCTGTGGAGCACCAAAGTGTTTGTGCACATGAAATTAGCTAACCTACACAACCCAGGGCCTGATCCCAAGAAGCCAGCCAGAAGGAGTGCAAGTAAAGCCAAGAACTAAGCCTTACTGGTGGTACCCTCCTGCGTCCCCGATGTCTTTCCTTGGTGAACTTGCACAGGTTGACTTGAAGGTCTTTTCCTCAAAATCTTCACATGAGAAGGGCTGAACATGCAAGGCTGACGTTTACGCTGAGGATTACTTCTGTCTTTATACTCCTGCTGCCTTGTT
The DNA here is from genome assembly GCA_014773175.1 of Lucifuga dentata. NCBI lineage: Eukaryota > Metazoa > Chordata > Actinopteri > Ophidiiformes > Bythitidae > Lucifuga > Lucifuga dentata. Next base: position 62,496 of record VXCM01001819.1, read on the forward strand.
GTCCAGCTACAGCCAAACAAGAGCAGAGTCACTGATCAGAACCACACCACCATAGCCAATGATTTGCCCACACACCATGCAGTCAACTCAGGGAATCAGGAATCAGGAAGGAAAAAGGAAAGCCTGCTTATTTTCCCCAGTTTCACTTTCCTGTTTTTAGCACAATCAAATTCACAATCAAGCACTTCAAATTAACAACCACACACACACAACACTATCCAAAATGTGCACACCTGCTACACAATGTTATGTTTATTCTTACTGAATAGAGTGTGCCAAACTACTATAACTTACATTCACCCGTTTGACAGTGCATCACACATGACTCCTAAATACTATTACATGCTGCAGCAAGAAACCACAGGCCTTCTCATCAACAGTTTTCCACCACCACCAGGTCTAATTTTCCCCTATTCCCATTACTTTCACCATTACATGCAATACTTGACACATAAACTTACATCATATTTCAGTAACTTCCATTTGTCGCCGAGGTCACACCTCTCAGACTCCAGCATCAGCACCCACTGCCACAATTTGTTGCCTTTATGGAACTTTATGGAACTGGGAACTCTTTGCACAGACTTTTGCACTATTCTCTGTCTATGCTCTTTGTCCTGTTACTGCACTTCTTGTCTACGTGCACTGTATTAAATGTGGCACCAGGAGGTTCATCCCACCTGTGTACTTGTGCATGGATGGTTTGACAATAAAGCTCTGATTCTAAATGCATAACAACTCCACACATTGAAATTTCACAAAAAACAACTCAACTGATTCCATCCACAATCAACAAGCTTACATTACAGCACTGCACCTCACTAACAAATGGCATTACATGACTTGTCTAAACCAAACGAACAGAAATCAACTCAATCCATACCTACAACATCCTTCACCATCTAACTAACACCCCAACAATCCCAGAAATATTCTTCATCTTGACACTGATTCTCATCTACATCACCTGAGTATTATTATATATATATATGATGTCCATCTTCCTCAGGATCTTACACAGACCGTTCACACGCATGGCCTCCTCGTGTCTGATCACCGCACGCCGCAGGTGAGCTTTACCTTCATGCATGGAAACGCACAATATTAAAAAAAAAAAAAAGTCGGTGTTAAGTTTTGCTGAATATAAATGATGAAATGAGATCAATACCAAACATTAACATGATATGAGAGACATAAATAACATTCATTCAGCTTTTCAACAAAACAGCAGAAAATCATTAAGACCTTTAAAACAATAGATTTTAAGTTTTTAAACGAGATGTAATATGCACATATTCACCTTTTCTGTCTGTTATTACATACTAATCATCACATTCATTACTACTGGTGCTGATTCAGTTCTAATTAGGGGTCCAAGCACGAAGTGCTGGAACCCTGTTGTTATTGCTCAGATCAGACTTCATTCTCCACTAAAAGTATCTGGGCAGCAGAAACCGTAAAAGCTACAACTATGAAACTTGACACATAGCATCAAAAACTTCACTGTTACTCAGGCAACAAAATGTAAACCGATTGGCCTGAAGGTGGCACTATAATAGCAAATTCAAAATTTTGGTGTATATTGGTCTATAATTTTTGAACCCTAAGTCCGAGAATCAAAATTCTTTATTCCTTGGATATATGCATCTAACCACATAGGCCACACCCATTTCCACCTGACTAGATTTACCGCCATTTTGAATTGTTTCCCAAACAGTTTTTTCGCTGCTACTCCTACAGTTTTGGCTCAGTCATCACCAAAATTTGCATGTGGCATGTCTGGACCAAGCTGGAAAAAAGTACCTTCTTAGATTTTTGATATTCTTTATTGTTTTGTTGTAATTGGTTGACAAAGTTGTAGGTGTGGCTTATTTTATGACGTGCTACAAAATGTGGTATATCTCTTGAAAAATTACCCTACTGTAACCAAACTTGGTGGACATGTTCACTAAAGACATCTGAACAAAATGAGTCCTCAACCGTCCTGATGGGGGCGCTATAACACCCACAGTAAACTTTCATCAATAACTTCTGAACCTTAGATTGTAGAATCAAAATTCTTTTTTCTCTGTTGTCCTTGGGCTAATATATATCCATGTAACCACACCTATTTCCAACTCCTAGTTTGTCTGCCATTTTGAATTTTTTTGTGAATTTTGATTTAAGAATTGTTTTCTAAAATACCGTAAAAGCTACAGCAACGAAATGTGACAGATTGTTCAACATCTCACCCACTACTCAGGAAAAAAATTACACAGATTGGCCTGAAGGTGGCACTGTAATAAGCACATTTACATTTTGACCTATAACTATTGAACTGTCAGTTATAGGATCAAAATTCTTTTTTCCCTGCATTCCTTGGGTCTATATGCATCCAACAGTATAGTCTAACCTCTTCCCCCAACTAGATTATCTGCTATTTTGATTTTTGTACAAAATTGTTTTTTCGCTACTCCTCCTACCATTTTGATTCAGTTGACAAACTTTGCATATACAATGTCTAAACCAAGCTGGAAAAAAAGTTACTTCTTCATTTTTTGACCTTCTGTACCGTTTTNTACAATGTCTAAACCAAGCTGGAAAAAAAGTTACTTCTTCATTTTTTGACCTTCTGTACCGTTTTGCTTCAACTGGCTGCCAAATTTTAGTGGGCATGGCTTATTTGACAAAAACTGCAACATCTCATGAATGATTAAGTCTATTGTCACCAAACTTGGTGTGTATACTGCATAACAACTTCTGTAAAAATGGAATAATTCGTGGAGTCATTGTAGATGCCGCTTATTGCCGCTTGTGGCTACATTTACATTTTGGTTCTCTTTTAGGCCAGCAAGCACACCTTTACTTCTATTTTCCCCTGTTTTATGATAGCATTTGAACAAATTTTAATAGCTCTCTCTCTTCTGTTCTTTCATTAATGTTGTGTGCTATTGATGCAAATTCAGTGTGCATTTCTGCACTTTTTGGTGGTAAATTTCTCTTCATGTCTATTTTCACAAAATTATTTCCATCAGTACAACAATACAGACATGATTTATTAAGTTTTGTTGCTCTGAGTTTCTCTTTTTAGCATAAATACCGATTTAGCCCGATTAATTAATTCATTCACAACACCTGTACTTGCAATTTTAGATCATAGTTAAGTTACAGTTGATTGAGTCGCAAAACATCCTGCTTTCCCTTCACAATAAAAAACTTAGTCTGCCGTGAACTACTTGAAGAGCTTTTATTATGAAATGTATGCAGGAAGTACCGAGTTTCATTAACAGTAATTTTACTCTTTTTTTGTGATAAATCATATGTAATCATCAGTTACTTGTACTTTTAACACCAAAACTCTAAATCCCCAATTTCTCTCTATGTCTTTGTTGTTTTCACACTTCAACTTAATGCAAGTTTATTTGTGACATTTTGGTTTTACACCAACTTGAATGTATTTACTGCTGGCCCCGCCCCTTGCTGACTGGCGATATGGACTAAACCAACAGAGACAAGCATGTACATAGATCAATAAAGCTGGTCATACACATTTACAATTTATCCAGCTCTGGTGAGATTTACAAATTATTTTTATTTACTTTTACTTAGATTTACTTTTATTTGAGCTGATTAATAGTTTGGAAGTGAGTTTTGTGAAAAAGTTCTTATCAATACGTCATGGTAGGGTCCAACCCTATAAATAAAGCTTGACTCATTACGCTGCTACGTGGGTGGTGGTGTGTTTAGCTGTGTCCTAATAACTTTAAATATTGTTTGTTGTGTTGTTGGTCTGCATGGTGTTTTGCTGGTTTCTGCTTGGCGATTTTAAAATGTTTAAAATGCTGCTGTGAGGCGCGCACACACGCACACGCGCTCACACATGCAAACCAGGACCAACAGGTGGAGATCATCAACCGAAGACAGCAAAAGGTAAGAAGCTTTTTTTTTTCTTTCTTTTTGCCTTCTTTGTTGCAGCGTTTTTGTGCTTCATCCTAAGCTGCACCTGGTTTTAATATTGCAAATGAGTTGTGTTGCTGCTGGCAAATTATGAACTGTAAAAACTCCGTTTGAGCTGTTAATGGCTGAATTGAAATGATGGCATGTTCAGGATGTTAAGTTGTTCAGGTGTGTGCATGCATGCATGTTAACGTGTTAGCCAGCTTGTTGGCGCTGCATGTTTAGCAGGTGTTGGCATGGCTTGTTTCTGCTGAGATGTTAGCGTGGATGCTACAATATGTTATGCTGCGTGTTTTACTTGAGATACATGTGTTNTGAGATGTTAGCGTGGATGCTACAATATGTTATGCTGCGTGTTTTACTTGAGATACATGTGTTGTGCTGCTGCTGCCACACACTACAGTTCAAAGCACCACAATATGGTGACAACTTTTAATTCTTATGCTTCAGGTGTATGTTGAGTAGAGTAATTTACATTTGGACAGTTTCATTTTGTGGACAAATTTCTCCCATTTTATGGATGAATTTCACTTTATGGCTCAATTTTTCACATTTTGTGGCTCAATTTCTCATTTTATGGCTCAATTTCTCCCATTTTGTGGCTCAATTTCTCACATTTGACATTTCTCTCATGGATGAATTTCTTGCATTTGATGGAAGAATTTCATTTGGATGAATTTCTTGCACAACCACCTGTGGGAAGGAAGCATCAGTCTCAGTGGAGATNTTCATTTGGATGAATTTCTTGCACAACCACCTGTGGGAAGGAAGCATCAGTCTCAGTGGAGATGATCTTGATGTTTACTGGCAAAAGTACAAGCTAATGCTACTTATAGTGGCAGTATTGTGAGTCTTAAAATGACTGAAACTTGCAGCTAATGTTAACATTTGGTTATTTTATTCTTAAACTTGGAGCAGCCAAAATTAGTAGCTGATGTTACTGGCAGCACAATATAAAACTCCACACTATGTACATACAGTTGAAGCCTCCTGGTCCTCCTGTTGGGTGGCGGCTACCTGCATGACATCATCCTGTTCGATGGCGGCTACCTACATGAAGACATCACCTGATTGTTAATAATGGTAAGTCAGCTATAACACACTCAGGTTTAAAATGGCCTCGTTGCATGATCACGTCCTTATGAATTTCTGTGTTTAATATCTTTCAGACTGAGTTACTTGATCCAGCAGAAGCCAGTTTCCTGGACTACCTGTGGTGGGAACTACCAACAAGACGTGCAGGCACACAAGCAACACCATAATGGTAAGTGAACTATTCCATGTAATGTATAAGGTTGTAATTGTAGAGATGTTTGGTCTTTGGATGAATTTGTTGTTTTGTGGCTCAATTNGTATAAGGTTGTAATTGTAGAGATGTTTGGTCTTTGGATGAATTTGTTGTTTTGTGGCTCAATTTCCTCACATTTTGTGGCTCAATTTCTTGCATTTGGAATTTCTCTCATGGATGAATTTCTCGCAATTTATGGAGGAATTTCTCACATTTGACATTTCTCTCCTGGATGATTTTCTCCCAATTTATGGACGCANTTTATGGAGGAATTTCTCACATTTGACATTTCTCTCCTGGATGATTTTCTCCCAATTTATGGACGCATTTATCTCTAATGAATTTCTCGCAATTTATGGACACATTTCTCGGAAATTTCTCCCATGGATAACTTTATCCCAATTTATTTTCTCTCATTTAATGGACAAAATGGCTTTAAGTGGCCCAACTTAGCAGCTATTAAAAATAATTAAAATTTCAACTACTTTACAACTGACTTGGAAAAATTGGCAGTTAACAATGACATTGGTATATATAATCCTAAATATCTGAAATTGGCATCTTTTGGTGAAAATTTGAATTGTGAGCCAGGATGGCAAGTAATGTTAATTAGTCCAAATTAATGCCTCCCAAAATCCAACCCCACGTCCTCGCTGTGGGAGGTGGAAACAGGCAAACTACAGGTTTGCCAGACAAGGTGAGCTGTAGCAGGTAAGCTATCTTGCTACCCAGCTGCTATGGTTGCCATAAAAACCTGTCTGGATTCACCTGGAAATGTTCTGGCAAACGGGGCTCTGGTGAAACTGATTGGGCTTAACCCATCCAGTGGATAAAAATGACTGATACTTTTGTTTGTGCAGAAATTGAAATTCCTTGTTTTANTAACCCATCCAGTGGATAAAAATGACTGATACTTTTGTTTGTGCAGAAATTGAAATTCCTTGTTTTAGTGTTGTAAATAAACTAATAAAGTTATTTTGCAATATAATTTTATTGCATAAAATTGTCAACCTTGTGACTCTTTTGTTTTAAGATACTCTACAGTGATATCCTGAACAATGCTAAACTCTTCTCAGATTTCTACATTTATGGAACAAATCACTTGTATAGACAAANATCCTGAACAATGCTAAACTCTTCTCAGATTTCTACATTTATGGAACAAATCACTTGTATAGACAAAGTCAAAATGGGCCACATGCACTTTGTTTTAATATAAACTGGTAACCATGATCCAGAACTTGCTTGTTGTTTGGCAGAGTATCATTCTTGTTTCTCAAGTTACTAAACGTTAAATTTCAGCTTTCCAGGCTGACTTGGTGTGCTGCATTAGAGGCTTTAACATCACCAGCAGCCTGAGCTNTCAGCTTTCCAGGCTGACTTGGTGTGCTGCATTAGAGGCTTTAACATCACCAGCAGCCTGAGCTTTCGTGTTGCCTGTAGGATGTTGCAGCAAACTCACACCACACTCCTGTGGTGTATCATGGTAACACATCCATTCTGTTCATGGAAGTACCAGGTTCAGGTCCTGGCAGGAGTTGGTTTGTTGTACTGTCTTGGCAACATTTCTGTTAGTTTACCAAAGTATAAAAATGGCTTGAGGGATTTTTNTTTTTTTTTTTTTTTTTTTTTTAAGATGTAGAAATAAAATTGTCCAGTTTAGAAAATCATGAAGCAGCAACAATACTTGAAGAACTAACAAGCAAGTTCCGGATCATGGTTAAATATATACTTTGTGTAGAACATAATGGTATAGTACCTTTTGGAGTGGAACAGTGTGCTCTGTAAGAACTAATGCACAGACTGACTGAAGATGTGCATCCAATGGTTTAATCCAACCTCTTCTACCCTGCCTAGATCTTCTGCCATCTTGATGTTTGTCCAAAACTGCCTCACTATACACTTACTATAGCCTTACTATACACTTACTATAGTCTTACTATACATTTACTATAGACTTANTACACTTACTATAGCCTTACTATACACTTACTATAGTCTTACTATACATTTACTATAGACTTACTAGACACTTGCAATAATCTTACTAGACACTATAGTATTACTGTAGATTTACTATACACTAACTATAGTATTACTAGGCACTTACTATAGCCTTACTATACATTTGCTAGTCTTACTATATACTTACTATACACTTACTATAGTCTTACTATACATTTACTGTAGACTTACTATACACTTACAATAGCCTTAATATACACTTACTATACTCTTACTAGACACTTAGTGTACATTTACTGTAGACTTACTATACACTAACTATAGTATTACTAGACACTATAGCCTTACTACACATTTGCTAGTCGTACTATATATAGTAAGCTAGTCTTACTATATATACTTACCAAAGTCTTAGTATACACTTGCTATACACTTAATATAACCTTACTATACACTTACCATTAGTCTTACTATACATTTACTGTAGACTTACTATAGTCTTACTATACACGTACTGTAGCTTTACTATTCACTTATTATAACATACTATAGTCTTAGTATAGCCTTACCATACACTTAATATAGTTTTACTATTTACTTACTATAAATTAACTATAGCCTTACTAGACACTAAGTAAAGTATTACTACACACTAAGTATATCTTAGTATAGCCTCACTATACACTTACTATAGCCTCACTATACACTAACTATAGTCTAACTAGACACTATAGTCTTATTATACATTTACTATAGTCTTATTATACACTGTATAGACTTACTAGACACTTACCATAGTCTTACTATATACTTACCAAAGTCTTACTATTCTTTTACCGGACACTTAAAATAATCTTACTGGACACTTACTATATACTTACTGTACATTTACTGTAGACTTACTATAGTCTTACTATACATTTGCTAGTCGTACTATATACTGACCAAAGTCTTACAAAACACTTAGTATAGTCTTACTATAGCCTTACTATTCACTTACCATAGTCTTACNCCAAAGTCTTACAAAACACTTAGTATAGTCTTACTATAGCCTTACTATTCACTTACCATAGTCTTACTATACACTTGGTATAACCTTATTATACACTTACTATAGTCTTACTATTTACTTATTATACACTTAATATAGACTGACTATATACTTATTATAAATTAACTATAGTCTTATTATACACTTACTATAGTCTTACTATTTACTTACTATAAATTAACTATAGTCTTACTATATACTTACTATACATTTACTGTAGACTTACTATACTTACTATAGTCTTAATATACACTAACTATAGTATTACTAGACACTTACTATAAATTTTACCTTACTATACTTACTATACCTTTGCTACTCTTACTATATACTTAGCAAAGTCTTACTATAGCCTTACTATGCACTTACTATACACTTACAATAGCCTCACTATACACTTAGTATAGCCTTACTATACACTTACTATAGCCTTACTATACACTTACCATAGTCTTACTACAGACTTACTATACATTTACTATTGTCTTACTATACACGGTATAGACTTACTAAAAGCTTACTATAGTCTTACTATATACTTAGTGTACATTTACTCCAGACTTACTATAGTAATACTAGTCACTTAATATAGCCTTACTATACTTTTGCTAGTCTTACTATATACTTACTAAAGTCTTAGTATACACTTGGTATAGTCTTACTATAACCTTACTATACAGTAACTATAGTCTTACTATATACTTAATATACACTTACCATAGTCTTACTATATACTTACTAAACATTTACTGTAGACTTACTATACACTTACGATAGTCTTACTATATATTTACAGTACACTTACTATACTCTTACTATAGCCTTACTATACACTTAGTATAGTCTTACTATACACTTACTATAGCCTTACTATACACTTACCATAGTCTTTCTATGTACTTTCTATGAACTAAACATTTACTGTACACTTACTATACACTTACAATAGCNATAGTCTTTCTATGTACTTTCTATGAACTAAACATTTACTGTACACTTACTATACACTTACAATAGCCTTACTATACATTTACTATCGCCTTACTATACATTTACTTTCGATAGTCTTACTATATACTTTCTATACTCTTACAGTAGTCTTACTATACACTTAGTATAGCCTTACTACGCATTTACTATAGTCTTACTAGACATGTACTATAGTCTTATTATACATTTATTTATAATCTTACTAAAGTATACACTTACATAGCCTTACTATACACTTACTATAGTCTTAGGATACACTTACTATAGTCTTATGATACACGTACTATAGTCTTACGATACACGAAATATAAGCTTACTATAAACTTACTGTAGCCTTACTATACACTTAATATAGNGTCTTACGATACACGAAATATAAGCTTACTATAAACTTACTGTAGCCTTACTATACACTTAATATAGCCTTACTATACACTTACTATAGTCTTACTATATACTTAGTGTATACTTACTATAGTCTTACTATATACTTACTGCACATTTACTGTAGACTTACTAGACACTTACTATAGCCTTCCTATACATTTGCTAGTCTTACTATACACTTACTATATTCTTCCTACAGGCTTACTATAACCTTACTATACACTTACTATACAGTAACTATAATCTTAGTATATACTTAGTATACATTTACTGTAGACTTACTATACTCTTATTATAGTGTTACTATACACTTACAATAGCCTTAATATACACTTACTATACTCTTACTAGACACTTACAATAATCTTACTAGACACTTACTATAGTCTTACTTTTTACTTACTGTACATTTACTGTAGACTTATTATACTCTTACTATAGTCTTACTATACACTTACAATAGCCTTACTATACACTAACTATAGTATTGCTAGACACCTACTATAGTATTACTATACATTTGCTAGTCTTACTATATACTTACTAAAGTCTTAGTATACACTTGCTATAGTCTTAGTATAGCCTTACTACAACCTTACTATACACTTACTATACAGTAACTATAGTGTTACTATATACTTAATATACACTTACTATAGTCTTACTAGAAACTTACTATACACTTACTATAGTCTTACTATACACTTATAGTCTTACTATACACTTACTATAGCCTTACTATACACTTACCATAGTCTTACTATACACTTACTATACATTTACTGTAGACTTACTATACACTCACTATACACTTACAATAATCTTACTAGACACTTACTATAGTCTTACTTACTTACTGTACATTTACTGTAGACTTACTATACTCTTACTACACTCTTACTATACACTAACTATAGTATTACTAGACACTTACTATAGCCTTACTATACATTTGCTATTCTTACTATATACTTACCAAAGTCTTACTTTAGTCTTACTATAGCCTTACTATGCACTTACCATAGTCTTACTATACACTTACTATAGTCTTACTGTACACTTACTATAGCCTTACTATACACTTACCATAGTCTTACTATACACTTACTGTAGTGTTAGTATACACTTAGTATAGTCTTACTATACACTTACTATAGTGTTAAAATACACTTACGATACTTTTACTATACGCTTACTATAGTCTTACTATATACTTACTATAGTCTTACTATATACTTACTATAGTCTTACTATTTACTTACTATAAATTAACTATAGTCTTACTATAAACTTACTATAGCCGTACTATACACTTACTATAGTCGTACTATACACTTACAATAGCCTCACTATACACTTAATATAGCCTTACTATACACTTACTATAGTCTAACTACACACTAACTGTAGTATGACTAGACACTTACTATAGCCATACTATACATTTGCTAGTCTTACTATATACTTACTAAAGTCTTAGTATACACTTGCTATAGTCTTAGTATAGCCTTACTACAACCTTACTATACACTTACTATACAGTAACTATAGTGTTACTATATACTTAATATACACTTACTATAGTCTTACTAGAAACTTACTATACACTTACTATAGTCTTACTATACACTTATAGTCTTACTATACACTTACTATAGCCTTACTATACACTTACCATAGTCTTACTATACACTTACTNCTTACTATACACTTACTATAGCCTTACTATACACTTACCATAGTCTTACTATACACTTACTATACATTTACTGTAGACTTACTATACACTCACTATACACTTACAATAATCTTACTAGACACTTACTATAGTCTTACTTACTTACTGTACATTTACTGTAGACTTACTATACTCTTACTACACTCTTACTATACACTAACTATAGTATTACTAGACACTTACTATAGCCTTACTATACATTTGCTATTCTTACTATATACTTACCAAAGTCTTACTTTAGTCTTACTATAGCCTTACTATGCACTTACCATAGTCTTACTATACACTTACTATAGTCTTACTGTACACTTACTATAGCCTTACTATACACTTACCATAGTCTTACTATACACTTACTATAGTCTTACTGTACACTTACTATAGCCTTACTATACACTTACCATAGTCTTACTATACACTTACTGTAGTGTTAGTATACACTTAGTATAGTCTTACTATACACTTACTATAGTGTTAAAATACACTTACGATACTTTTACTATACGCTTACTATAGTCTTACTATATACTTACTATAGTCTTACTATATACTTACTATAGTCTTACTATTTACTTACTATAAATTAACTATAGTCTTACTATAAACTTACTATAGCNTTACTATAGTCTTACTATTTACTTACTATAAATTAACTATAGTCTTACTATAAACTTACTATAGCCGTACTATACACTTACTATAGTCGTACTATACACTTACAATAGCCTCACTATACACTTAATATAGCCTTACTATACACTTACTATAGTCTAACTACACACTAACTGTAGTATGACTAGACACTTACTATAGCCATACTATACATTTGCTAGTCTTACTATATACTTACCAAAGTCTTACTATACACTAAGTATAGTATTACTAGACACTTACTATAGCCTTACTATACATTTGCTAGTCTTACTATATACTTACCATAGTCTTACTATGCACTTACTATAACCTTACTATGCACTTACTATAGCCTTACTATACACTTACCACAGTCTTACTGTAGACTTACTATACACTTACTATATTCTTACTATACACTAACTGTAGTATTACTAGACACTTACTATAGTCTTACTATATACTTACTGTACATTTACTGTAGACTTTCTATACTCTTACTATAGTCTTACTGTACACTAACTGTAGTATTACTAGACACTTACTATAGCCTTACTATACATTTGCTAGTCTTACTATATACTTACTAAAGTCTTAGTATACACTTGCTATAGTCTTACTATACACTTACTATATTCTTACTATAACCTTACTATACAGTAACTATAGTCTTACTATATACTTACTATAGCCTTAGTATATACTTACTATACATTTACTGTAGACTTACTATACTCTTACTAGACATTTACTATAGTCTTACTAGAAACTTACTATATATTTAATGTAGACTTACTATAGTCTTACTATACACTAACTATAGTATTACNCTAGAAACTTACTATATATTTAATGTAGACTTACTATAGTCTTACTATACACTAACTATAGTATTAGTAGACACTTACTATAGCCTTACTATGCATTTGCTAGTCTTACTATGTAATTACTAAAGTCTTAGTATACACTTGCTATAGTCTTACTATACACTTACTATAGCTTTACTGTAACCTTACTATACAGTAACTATAGTCTTACTATATACTTAGTATACACTTACTATAGTCTTACTATACACTTACTATAGCCTTACTATACACTTACCATAGTCTTACTATACACTTACTATACACTTACCATAGTCTTACTATACACAGTATAGACTTACTAGACACTTACTATAGTCTTACTATATATTTACTGTAGACTTACTATACTCTTACTATACACTTACTATAGCTTTACTATTCACTTATTATAACATACTATAGTCTTACTGTAGTCTTAGTATAGCCTTACTATAGTCTTATTATACACTTACTATAGTCTTACTATATACTTACTATAGCCTTACTATA
>VXCM01001820.1:6165-66165 GCA_014773175.1 Lucifuga dentata
TTTTTTTTTTTTTTTTTTAACACTACCTCTAAGGTGCTCCATACAAATGAATATTTTCTGCAAACCCAAATTCAACCACAGCGGCCCAGCTGTTTCAAGAATGGAGGGAAGCACGGAACAAAGGGAAAAAAAAAAACCTAAGAAAGACAGGCAAAAATGGAAAAGGAAGGAAACAATGAAGGAGGGAAGAAATTAGGGAAGCAACTGTGCTAAAAAAAAAAAAGAAATATTATTGATTAAGGTTTTTATTTTATCTATTGTAAGTAAATCTGCAATAGATAGATAGATATCAGAGTAGAAAATACAATATCTCCATATAGTATTTGAGTAAATATATTATTTTACTTTCCTCCCTGATATGTGTGTGTGTGTGTGTGTGCGCGCGCATGAAGTTGCACAGCTGAACAGTAATACTGAGACAAGTATGGCATAAAGCTTTTACCAGCAAAGAGAGAAAGAAAATGAAAGTGTGAAAAAGACGAACAAATGATTGATGGCTGATGAGTGAAAAACAAGCGAGCAGCACTCAGAGAGAGAGAGAGAGAGAGAGAGAGATCAATGAAAGACAAAGTTAGAACAGGGTGAATGTCAAGGGAGTGGGCAAAAACATGAAAAGGAGAACAAAGAGAAATAATTAAGAAAAATGACTGAAAAAATTTCATAGATGAGAGAGAAGGGGGGGGGNAAGAGAGAGAGAGAGAGAGAGAGTGTCCTTAATGACCACTTTAGTAGTTTGGAGGCGGTAATTTTGTTAGCCTCCGGGCTTCGGGTCATGTAACACTATCCTCAGCCGATGATTCTGGGTTTTTACTGTATGAGTGTGTATGTGTGTGTGCACATTTGCATGAGCATATGTGTGTGTGTGTGTGTGTGTGTGTGTGTGTGTGTGTGTGTGTGTGNTGTGTGTGTGAGAGAGAGAGAGAGAGAGAGAGAGAGAGTGTAAGCCAATCCTGATGTAGCCCGACTCGCTTCTCTGTAGGAGTCTTGTGGAAATTGCTGCCTAAATGAAATTATGTTGTAATTTAAAAACAATTTATCAAAGCCAGTTTGGTGTCACTCCCACTGGAGCCATTAGAGCTTCTCACATTCCCAGAAACCAGGAAGACTTTCAGCTCAGACACAAAATGAGGATCGGTGCAGAGACCAAGCAATGACCAGAAAAATAAGGAGAAAAAAGCTCTAGATTTATCTTCTGTAAAGGTTCGTATCTAAACACATAAACAGTTGAAGTTTGTATCCCTGTGGGGGAATTTTAATTTTAGTGACTATCCAGTGAGGTACGAAGAAAGTGATCACAATGGATGCATCAAAGTAGAGGAGTGAAGAGATACCAGGTCTCTTCATCAATTCCATTTAATTTCTTTCCCTGATAAGAAAATTAAATATACAGCATAGACATGTACATACAGTATAACCCTAAGATTTAAATTATAACTCAAAGGTGAGATCACTTGTCATTCAGAATTAACATCCATGTTATCATCGTTCATGGTAAAGGTGCAGGTTTATTTGAGGTCTGTGTGATACGCTTCTGTAACCACTATTGGTTATAGTGGGATCCATAATAACCAATGATTAGCATTAAAATGGTGCTGTAGAATGCGATTTGCACAAGAAGTGGAGTGCTGTTGTCAAACCAAGTCCAACATACTATCATCAACAAGAGTTGTTAGATTTGGATCTAGCTAATCTTTAGCAAAATCCAAAGCTAACCTTGAGCTACAAATTTTATATTAGCAGCTAACGTAACATTTCAGTTTGTCTCTTTTGCACCGACCAGGTCTGGTATCACGGTTATCAAAGTGAATCACCAAAGAAATTCCAAAGACATTGTTGCCCAAAATATTGGCCTTCCATTCACTTCATCCCATAGACTGGCTGTTGCTTCTCCATTTGACTTGTACACCCCAGCTAATATCAGCAATCCAGCATTCAAGTCATTCTGATCCGGTGGCTTCCATTTCTCTTGGAACACACAGCTCCCCTCCAAACTGGTCATGTCCAGTGTAATTTTCTCAACTGGTTGTGGTATAAAAAGCTCAAATGCTGATTTTATGTCATGAACTAGAGTGGCAGCAAATCATGTCGCCCTTGGAACCATTTTGATGACTTTGGAAGCTGACAGTCTACCTTGACTTTGTTGTGGTGAAAGTGACCATTCTACACTAACGTCTTTGGATTTCCATGGCCCTGCTGCTGTTGAAGATGGCTGCTGTGTTCCATTGTTTGTGGAGGAGAGGCTGTGGCAGACTCATCCTCAAAATCCTCTTCAGCGAAGGAAAATTCACTATATCATTCACGTCATTGTCCTCTGTCTCTGAAATATCCTCAACCTCTGAAAGCTGTTCTTCTATTTCATCATCACAGTCAAAAAGCTGTGATAGGACTTCTTCAACTGCAAATTTTTGGAGCTCATTTTTGGTCCGTGTCTGAGAAAGTCTGAGAAGAAGCATGGGAAACCTCCTTTTTACCCTTATATATTTATAAATAGTCAGCTAGAACCAGGTAAAATAACAATATACATAAAACACATATTTATCTTGGATATTTGCAACTATATTTTATACATGAATGTCTCCCGGTCAAAAACTGACATCATCAACATCATCTTTGTATAAAAAATCAAAAGGTCATGACCCTAGATGAGGAAAACTCACCAAATTTCAGGGAGATAATCAGAGGTTAAGTGGTATTTCATACAACTCAGAAGTGGAAATGGGTCAAATTGACCTGCAACATAATAGGAGGGTTAAGTGATCATGTGTGTCACATTATCTTACACTTTATGATCCTTCATGGTGAAAGCCCCCAATCTCTACTTATACTGTACGATCAATATGCCCAACCAGGGTACTTACACTGTAGGTTTAAATAGAATATCTGCTTGGCTTTGTCCATTAACAATTCCAATAAAGTATCATTGAAAAAAGTGGCTGTGCTTGTAATTCACAATTTAGAGGGCAGTAATGCATCCTCAAACCAGTTGTAAACTGAAGAAGAAGAGGAAAACATAGATTAAAAAAGAGAAAACAAAGAAGTCCATTCTGCTTTGTTGCCACAGTTCTGTAATCTGATCTCAGTTTTTCCATCTTCACACTCTGCTGTTTGTGCCATGTTTGATGTTACCAGAGCTGCTTCACTCACACCAGGCATTCAAGTACCTTTAGACTAATTGGATCACCTGTTGGCCAAAATGTTTGACACGCCCAGAAATCCATCACAGTATATGACAGCAAAATCGTTCTTTGATCCAGTAGTAAAACTCACGTCGGGACTCCACATCAAATGGCCACAGGTCAGGAGGAAATTTGGCTTGACTCTTAAATGAGTTGGGTCCAACTGAATCAAGGTAAAATCAGCCCCAAAAATGTAGTGTCCACTCCGCTTTATATGTCAGTTTACAGATCCTGGTAGATCTCTACTGACATTTCACCTTGCAATTGCTTTTGTTTTTTTGGACCAGATCATGGTACACTTTCACATTTGTTTTGTTACTGCCCTCTACGCTGCTCCTAATCTCTGTCGTTTTATAACTTCAGCTTGCACTTAACAGGACACATACTACTATATATACACTCCAGTATAAGCCAAGTTTTTTTTGTCAAATTTCACAATGCATATCGGGGGTTGGCTTATACACAAGTAATTCAAATTGGATCCCAGAGAACGAAATTTCCAGGTGTGGAAATATTACCCATTTCCACTACCCATGGAAAATAGTTTAAAACATATCTCAGAATGAGATATTTCCTGACTAAACATCTTATCCAGCACATTTTGCGGTGGCCAGTAAGCCAGTAACCTGTCAGTTATGGTAATCAGCTGCAGAAATAAATATATTTACCGGTACGTGCATTATTTTCAGAAAATCAGAGGAATACTATGACAGTACCTAGAAAAACAGGTAATTTGCTAAACAAATAAACTGATGGAACAACATGAGGGGATTGGCTTATATGCGGGTTTCTTTAAAAATCTAAATTTACAGGTGAAAATCGGGGTGTCAGCTTATAGTTGAGTATATACAGTACATTGTTGTTGGTTGTGCATTGGAAAGGTCAGTGTCAAACAGGTCAAAGTTGAATTAGGCTAAATTTTGACTCCTTGCTGTTTTATCGTAGTAAAGTCAAGAGGTACCACTCCTCTTCAGCGCAAACAATGCTCATGAAAGCTTAAGGGCTACACCAGTCATCTTTCTTTCTTTAATACCATTTTTTTCTTTTTCTTCTTACTTTCCTGTTAATTCTTTTTTCCATCTTTTTCAGCAAAATTAAATGCATCTCTTTTCCTCCACATACTTTCTGATACTCGCGTACATTTATCTTGTGACCCTTTACTTTCACACCCGTAAAATTTGGAATGCAGGACTTGTACTTGCTACAGAGTATTTCCCATTGTGACAGTGAAATTAACGCTCGGTGTTGAAATAAAGGGTATACTGTAAGTGCTCCTTCCACCAGCACACATTAGTGCAGTATGAAAGTGGCACACTTGGCTTTAATAGTAATCAACAGATTGCAGCTGTTACTTCAGATGATGCTGTATGTAAATAAGACATGTATGCCTGGAGCTCGATCGACTGGCAAGGCAAATTCCTCACACATATGCTGAAACAGCCCTGGGCCTGAGTTAGCTCATTAAACCCATTGTAAACACATTTTCCAGCAATTATTCTTAAAGACTGCAGGATTTTTACTCACACCAGAGCTAATGACAATACAAAGCAGGGTCTGACTCTGAGTTTTTCATGTTACTGAGTAACATGAAAAAAAAAAAAAATCATGTATAATGGGATTGCAGAAACAAATCCAGATCCAGATCAGGCCAGATGCAATTATCCAATCAGAAATAGCAGACTTTTTGTATGAAGTTGGGCTTAATGAAACATTACCTAAAACTGTTTTCACTCAGTGTGCATAGCAGTGCTACACCAACGAGTTAAGTTGATCAACATGTTTTATGAGCATTAAAGTATTACAAAGCTTAACCCTTAATGAAAATAAAAACATGGAAATATATTATGTAGTTTTATTTTATATTTTTTTCTCACTTTAATCACTTTAAGTACATTTGCAGTACATTTTCTTACTAAAAACATTAATTTATATGATTATAACATTTCTAGCAGCACAACGAAAACATTTTTTTTTTTTTTTTAGGACTACATATATTCTGTCTGGTAATTAGGGATTTGGACAAGAATGAATTGCACTAAAGTTGCATTATGTCAGACTCACGATCACTATTTTGTTGCGATTTAAATTTGTCATGGTGATTTAGTGCCGCCTAGAGTCCAAATGCCATTAAATTCCGTAGGATTGCTTGGAATTTACTTACACAATTACACAATGTATTCAAGAGTTGTAGAAGTTACAAAAACAAGAATTTAATATCAAAAAACAACACAATAAATCAATTTGTCATTCAGAAAAAAAAATGTTTTGCAAAATATTATATAGTGTGCTGAAAAAATGAAGTGCTTTTTAACTGGCCACATAGTGGTGCTATGCACAGCAAAAACTCACTGCTTATCCCTTGGCATGTGGCCTAAATTTTCACCAAAGTTCAGCACTGCCCATATGTTTTCATGTTTTAATTTCTTATGAAGCCATGATTTACTTCAAAGGTTTGTAAAGATTATCCAATTCCAAAAAAAAAAAAAATTGTTTCNAAAAAAAAAAAAAAAAAAAAAATGAGAATAAAAGATGTTACAGCTATAGGGACATTTGTTGCTTTCATCTCTTGGCACTTTCAAGATCATCTCTCTTTTTGTCTTGTTCTGTTTTTCCCTTTCTCTGTCGTCCTCCACTTTATTTGATCTAAAGGCCGCCACTAAGGATGACTCCCACTGTGTGTGTGTGTGTGTGTGTNGAGAGAGAGAGAGAGAGAGAGAGAGAGAGAGAGAGAGAGAGAGAGACTGGTAGCCATGTCCAGCCAAATGTCCTCTCCTGGGGCAGTGGCTGCTCTCTTTGTTTTATGACTTGTCATAAAGTCCCATCTGGGCACGTGCACACATGTACACACACACACACACACACACATGAACAGCAGGATTCTTCTGTGGCCTTTAAATTGTGAAAGATATGTTGTATATATGATTGTGTTTTTTTACCTGCTACACAATGATTTGAAAGACTAATGTGACGTGATTTTTCAGTATTTCAGTGAAAGTGAAACAGCACATACACTGTAATCAACTCAGAATATGACACAAAAGCGCCAAATATGTATTTTAAGCTCATAATTGAATGCATTTCAATACTCACCTTGATCACTGATGTCTTTGCGTGACATTCGTTATCAAGACAGAAAACCACCACAAGGCCCAAACAATTTTATTTGTAAAATCTAGCTGAAAATCAATCATAAAAAACACTTTAAAAACCAAAGAACCAACCAACCAAAGAAAGAAAGAAAAACAGTGTTTCCTCACTGAACAGAAATCCTTTAGTTTTTTTTTATAGGTTTTACACGTGACTGTCATGCAAACTAATAAAGTGATATACGGGTGTGAATCACTTGAATCACTCAAATAGATATTTGTGGATTTAACAAGTAATGGGTTTCTGTCGGAATGGGTTAAAGGTCATCCCTGAATCAGAAGAGATGTTTCCAAATAGTTATAGAATAATCAAGCAAGAAATTCATCTTCATATTTACACTGTAAAAAACCTTTCTTTGATTTAACTTAAAAAAATGAGGCAACATTTTCCAATCTTTTTTTTTTTTTTTTTTTTTTTTTTTTTTNTTTTATAAGTTGGGTGAACTACTGGTATTTTTTAGTAGGACAAACTCAATAATATATATTTGACTTTAAGACGTAAAATTAAGTACAGCGGTCCCCGACTTACAAACGTCCGACTTATGAACAATCCGTACTGCCATAAAGCCCATTACATTAAAAATTTGAGTTTCAATGTTTCGTAATAACAAATGGCACACTACTTTGCGATGCACATCAAAACAATGCGTGCCGTCAGCGGTTCAGCGGTATTATTATGTTTAATATGTTTTATGCATAGAAAGATTAAATATATATGCTAGATACGCACCTTATGTAACTGTTCCGACTTACATACAAATCCAACTTAAAGACAGCCATAGGAACGGAACTCGTTGGTAACCCTGGGACTGCTGCTTGTACAGCCTATGTGGAAACAACCAAGAAATTGAGTTGAGCCAACTTGACAGTTGTCAACTTATGACCAACATTAGACTTGACTAAAATTTAAGAAACACTACAAAATTGAGTTCCATGAACTTATACTTTTTTTTTTTTTAATTAATTTTGACAAACTCTTGTTTTGTGTGTTTGAGTCAAACTTCACAACCCTGATTTCTGCAGTCCAAGGATTGAACTGGCAACCCTTCAGTCATAAGCTCGCTTTTCTAACCTTTAAGCTCCACTGCCCCATTATAGGAAGTACATCCATGCTACATCAGCACTTTCACCAGTTTTATTAAACTTTATCTGTATTTATCCTGGTATTGCCTGCGTTGGACTGGCAATCTATCCAGGGTGTACCCCACCTCTCACCTCATGACTGCTGGGATAGGCTCCAGCTCCCCCTTGACCCTTAACAGGACAGACAAACGGGTACAGAAAATGGATGGATGGATGGATGGATGCTGATATTACTCCACAAATATAAACATGCCAATAAACAGTCCATGTTAATACATCAAATGTAAACTTACTGTACTCCTCTGAGGCGCCACAACAAACAGCACTGTTGTCCCCTCCAAAAAAAAAAAACAACTAATTTACTCGCATTTAATATCATACTGTTTAATATTTAATATCATAATGTTGATAGTTTTTATTTAGATGTGAAAATAAAAAATAAATCCAGTTGAAAAGGATTTTTTTTTCTTTTTTAATGAATCATACATTTTAATTTATATAGTATGGACTACAGTGAAAGTCTTTTTACAGTGTAGCCGTTCTGATTTTCATTGAAATTTAGTCTTTACTTGATGCACATTTTTATGGTAAAATGCCAGAAGACTGACTCATCTCTCTCTCTCTCTCTCTCTCTCTCTCTCTCTCTCTCTGCATATCCAGCTGTCATTTTAATGAATGATAATGAGAGTAATGGAGGGGTATAATCCATCAGGAATACAGAGAGAGAGAGAGAGAGAGAGAGAGAGAGAGAGAGAGATGGTTAGGCTGCCAATCAAGATTCACTCCAATGGAGACATCATGGTGAACTAATAAGAAAGGAGGAAAGGAAAGAAAGAAAACATGCAAGACAGAGAACATAAAAAAAAATAGTAAGCAGAAGGGAAAACAGAAAGATGAAAATATGAAATGGGTAGGAGAGAAAAAAGATAAGATTTCAGGGAAGATGTGAGAGTGTTGAGAGGAAAAATAAGTTTGAAATCAGGAGAAGAGACAGGGAAGTAAGGAGAGACATGGGGGAGAAAGTGAGAAAGTGATGGGGATAGAAAAAATTAGAGAAAGGGACCGGGGGTCAGAGAAAAGGAAAGGGAGAACCAGAAGAAAGGATGGGGTGGAGGGAAAAATGAGGCTAAAGTCAATAGTTGTGTTAGCAGCCACATATGGTTGCAACCAGAAAACAACTGACTACAAGAAAATATTTGCACAGGTGAAAATGTAGACTTTGTCAGCCCTGATCTGTACTGTGCTCAGCTTTGATTTGACCTGAATGCTAACATGGGCATTAGAATGCTAACACGTCTGCAGTGAGCACATTAACAGACCAGTTAGCAGTAGATGCTCTAGCTATGCAACTGACTACATGCATAACTTCTCCTGTTTTCATGCAAAAATTAGTTTCTGTTTTGTGTGTTCATAAATAGACAGACAACAAATAAAAATCTTCCATTTGGTCATTTTTTGTTTTGTGGTGGACAAAGCCACTATAGCACATAAGCAGTATGCAGGGACATGCAAGCCCTCAGTGGGAAAATGTGGTTGGTTGTAGCATGAATGCTCATTTGTGTACAAAGCAGGGGAAAGAGAGAGGAAAGAAACTTATGTCTAAATGTTGCTCTTCCCCTGGGTTTGATTGTAATGAAATAAACTCAGGACATGAACACATTCAGTTCTGAACACATGGGTAGAAAGGAGACACACCTGCAGCAGGTAGAGAACCACCTCCTGCTTCTATCACCAGCAGCACACAAACAGCATATCAACGCTACATGTTTAGGTATCATAAAATGAAAGAGACGCTGTGAGTATACACTGTACTCACTGACTCATTGTTGAGTGAATACTCAAGAATGTTATGTTAAAGGACAGTGACAGTGATAGTGCATGTTTGCATCGTTGATCTGTTTCTGCCAATCATTTCTTAAAACATACTACTGAACCAGTAAGTTGTAGATTTTTTTTTTTCCTACCTTCCATACTACCACTGGTTTCAGTTCATTCCAATATGCTAAAAAAATCAACTTGTGGAGACTGTGCCTCCTATAGTTATGTATAAGTGTTAGGCAATACAGCAAAACATTGAATATTAAGGTGGACGTATGTCCTGAACATTTGATTTTGAAAGATTATGGGATTTGGCAAAATAACAGGAAAACTAAAAAATGATTTTATTTTTTGGAAATTGGTTGTCAGTAACGTGTGTGGGTTGTATATATTAAAATCGCCAGTATATCCTTTAAATGTAAAGTACAATTGAGGCTGTTGGAATATAGATAATATTTTTTAAGTTATTTGACATAATAAAGAGATGAATAAGTCTAAATAATAATAATAAACAATAATAGTAATAATTATAGTAACAAAAATCTCTGACTTGAGTGAACTTGAACTCATTAGGATTCATCATATGATGACTATGAATGTCTGTACTAAATTTAATGGCTAATCCAACTTATAGTTGCTAAGATATTCCATTCTGGACCAAAGTGTTGGACTGACTGACAGATGGACATTAGCCAGAACCTTGCTTAAAGGAAAGGGAGAGAGAGAGAGAGAGAGAGAGAGAGGATTGACAAGAAGGAAAAGAAAGAAGGGAAAGAATGAAGGAGAAAGAATCTTTTAAAAAAGTGAGTGCTTTAAGATACATTTACTTTGAAGCACGTCTCTTCTCACACTGACACACACACACACACACACACACACACACACACACACACACACACACACACACACACAACAACAACAATGTGGTAGAGACACTAATAGAAAGCCAATATGAGAAGAAGAAAGAGCAGAGCTTGGGGAAATGAGAACGCAGACAACCGTTCTCCTCTGGTGTTGTCCCCAGTGAGGACTATTGATTTGGATTGAGAGTGATGGAGTGAAAGAGAGGGAGGAGGAGCTGGTATGAAATATGGCTGAGTTCTGAGTGAGTGATGGGGAGGAAGAGGAAGAGAGAGGAAAACTGTCATAAATACACACCTCTTTCAGACACGCTGTGTTCATCGATCTGTTAAAGTAAAACCTTTCAAACGCGGGTCTCCTTTATGGAAAAGTTCTTGTTGATTCTGCTCAAACATGACAGTGTGTTACAGATGGAGATGTCAAAGATGGTTGTGACACATCTGGCATCTTGGTGTGAGATGGTAGAGATTTAAAGCATATAGACCTGAAAAACTTTACTATGAATTTATCCCTCACAGCGCCATTCGACTCATCAATCAGCATTTCCAAAAAAAACAAAAAAAAAAACAATGAATAGCTTTTTTTTTTGCCATGGCCGGCTCACTTGTTACTCACTGTAGTAACAACTCCACAACACTGGGCCGCAGCATTGTTCTGTCCTCCTTTTCCTACACACACTCACTCGCAAACTGGTGTTACTATACTTGTGAGGACATTAGATTGAACTTACCGCCATTCCCCAGAGGCATGCCCTATAAGCACAACCATAACAGCTGCCCTTACCCAACCCTTACCTGGACCTTAACTTAATCCTGATTCCAGCGTTTACCCAAAAATCACCCCTAAAACAAATGGTTAAACTTGCTTGAATGATTTATATCCTAGATGTCACTCTGCATATGCGACGAAGTGATGCGTGTTCTTCTCAAAATGGTAAATCAGTTGTATCAAGAAAGTTTTTAGTGGTATATACACCAGTGGGTATAGGCGACTGTGCTGCTGTGACACAAGTCGCTGGCATTGTGTGTGTGTGTGAGAAAGAGAGAGAGAGAGAGAGAGAGAGAGAGAGTCTNGGCATTGTGTGTGTGTGTGAGAAAGAGAGAGAGAGAGAGAGAGAGAGAGAGAGTCTCATTAGCTTTTCCATCTGGTCTGGGTTGGATATCGTATCAATCTGTACTTCACAGTTGCTAAATCTGCATTTCATTGAAAGCTGGCAGAGCCTCTGTTAATTGTTGTAGACTTCATGTCAAGCACGTTGAAGCTCTGGATCAGGGTGTTTGTTCTTGTGAAGTATGAAACCTGACAAGGTTTTTGTAAGTTTTATCGTAATTGGGTATAAAACAAAAACAAAACATGATAACTACATCATCACAGTAAATAAGCACCATGGTAATTGAGGTATTGTTTCCCTTAAATTAATCAGCACACCGGTGCCCCATTAAGCATTGTAGCATTCTTGTAAGGTGTGTCACAGGTAAAAGCCAATGAAGATCAGCATATTGATGAGCTGCTGCATATTTAAGAGTCAAGCTTTATATGCTTTATCATCATGAGACATGAACACGTTAAATCAGCAAAGGAAACATAAATTCTTCTTCTTCTTCTTTAGAACTTCACACTTTCAGAGACTGACGCTAAGAAAAAAGGTAAATGCACATTACCCCTCTGTAATATGTGTGATCACTGTGTGTGTGTGTGTGTGTGTGTGTGTGTGTGTGAGGGAGAAAGACGGAGAATGCAGCAGATGAGGAGGCTCAGCACCACTAGAATGTGGCCATTTAAATAAACAGACTGATCAACTGATTGAACTTATCTATCAAATTTAATGATCACTAACACTCACAGTAAGAAGCAAATACAGTATAAAATGTCACCCAGATATCATACCACTGAAATTCACCACCAGACTAAACAGGTCTGAAGTTTAGCATGATAGTGTGTTTTATGAATAGTTTCTCTGACATGTAAATGAGAAATACCATATTGTTAACGCCTCTATCAAGGCAAATGCTAACAGATGCCATATCAGGCATTTATGAATGAGGGAATGTGGTTGCATGACGATATTTACACCTATCGACATGCTAAGTTTAATGCTAAGTTTATGAATCAAGGTGTTTTAGAGAATAAATATTTGAACCTAGCCAGCTTTATCTAAAGCCCCCATTTTTTCTGTCCTAAACAAGGCGGGTTTCACAGGGGGACACAGAGAATGGTGTCAGATTTGGGGGACTCCTACTATACTTGATACCACCACAGATGTACGTAAGCCCCATATTAGCCTGTGGACTCAGATTACAGAGATCATGGCAAATACCGACAGGAGACAGTAACAGAACAAGAACTAATATTTCTTACATATATAGAAGTTGATCTATTAACATGCATAACATAACTATCCTTTACAACTTACATTTACTCTAAATTTTGATGGCAGTAACTTCACACTGAAGCCAAAGAGGAAGATACATGTAAAGAGGTTTTACCGTGGAACAGAAAAGACAAAGAAAATTACAATTACAACAAAATTTCTGTAATGAAGATTACATCTGAAATGGGCTATAGTTTAAAGGACCAGACCTGTCATTTTACACGTTTGAGCCTGTTATATTAAATTTTCATACACATAACTTTACTGACAATCATTTCGCAAAGCATACTACTGGAATGGTGAATTAAAAATGTTTTTCCTACCTTCCAGACTGCCATTGGTTTTGGTTTATTCTGGTAGACTATTAAAATCAACTTGTTGACACTTGAAACATTCTTGGGATAGGTAATCCATTATCGCAAACAAGATGTGTATTTAGAGTTTTTTTTTTTTTTATAAGTTTCGTCATTTTAATGTTTAAGTGCAGTAAAAAGCATGGAGTGAATGTATGTCTCCACTAGAGAATATAGTCCCAAAAAGAAGACCTGCATTTATCGAAAAATTGTAATGACTGTGATTTCATAATTTTGCATTACTACTAGCAGGCGAAACATTGATTTTTAAGGTGGGTGTATCACTTGAATATTTGATTTTGAAAGATTAAGAGATTTTTCAGAATATCAGGAAAGCTGAAATACAGTTTTATCCTTTGGGAAATGGTTGTCAGCAATGAAACATGTATGAAAATTGAATATATTAGGCTCAAACATGCACGGTCGCCGGTATAGTCCTTTAATATAAAATCATAAAGTGATTATTGTCCAAAATGTATAAGAAACAAATTTGTGGCTGAAATCTTTTCAACTGGAAACCACAGACCGAGTGTGACCAAAAAAAAAAAAAAACNAAAAAAAAAAAAAAACTCTCCTCTTGGTCAACAAAAAAAGAGAAACACCAACTTCATCAATAAAAACATGAGGTGTAGAAACACCACATTAACACAACAAACACTTCACACCAAAGATGGAGAAAATCTTTAAAAATGGAGCTCGGAGGTTCCTGGTTTAACAGTAAAAGGGTTGCCTCCTGCTGATGTCGTCATACTGACATTTCTGCTGTTTTCTTTGCTGGTGAGAACGAATGTGAGTGGCTTTGCTTCTCCTTCCAGCCAGCTGAGGTAAATTAACCTCCATTAATA
The DNA here is from genome assembly GCA_014773175.1 of Lucifuga dentata. Classification (NCBI taxonomy): domain Eukaryota; kingdom Metazoa; phylum Chordata; class Actinopteri; order Ophidiiformes; family Bythitidae; genus Lucifuga; species Lucifuga dentata. The sequence goes on from VXCM01001820.1 coordinate 19,819, forward strand.
ATTAAAACCACAGACTGTTGTTTTAAGCAGCATAATCATCCTCTGGGTGAAGGAGCAAATTCTGTAAATTTACCGAGGAGGAAAACGACTCAAAAGAACAGTGGAATGTACAGAGGACAGAGAGGAAAGGAATGATGAGGATTGTTTAATTAGCTTTAATTATAGTAATTACAAGATTAACATTAATAATTGGCTTGACATCTGGAACAATGGTGACATTTACAGGCATTCTGTATTTAAAGCAGTATTGTAATTTATCCTCATTTTAAATCAACTCATGCTAAGATCTTAACCTGATCTGACATTCAGGCAAATAATTTAGCAATACATCTGCAGATTTCCAAAGTAGATTATATATCTATCCATCCATCCATCCATCCATTTTCTAAACTAAACCCGTTTGTCCTGTTGAAGGTCATGGGGGGGGNGGAGCCTCTCCCAGCTGTCATAGGGCAAGATTATAGATTATATATATTTTTATATATTATATATATTTATATTATTATAACTATCAATCACAACCGTTTATATCTGTCTATCTATCTATCTATCTATCTATCTATCTATCTATCTATCTATATATATATATATATATATATATATGTATTTATACTGTACAGAGAGAGAGAGAGAGAGAGAGAGAGAGAGAGAGAGAAGTATTTAACAAACACAAATCAAAACAGAGTGCCAAGTAGTTAGCTACTGTCATTTCTTTTCTCTTTTTCTGGGGGAAAATCTTTCTGAAAATGTGGATAAGTGGAGTTGCTAAAACAGGTTTTTGTTTTTTGTTTTGTTTTGTTTTTTTTTTTACATTTTTGAAAATGTAAGATATTTTTGGAGAGGAAAATTTAAGTTGTTGAGAATTGGTGCAGTTTTATAGTAAATAAGGACAAATACTATTTGACATATTAAGACCTATAAATGTACCCCCAAGTTAAGAAAAAGTGGGATTTGGTTCAGACATAGTATGAGGGTTGATAAATATGTGAGCTGGAGTATTCAGAGGAGGAAATACGACAACAATGAGCGGACAGGAAGAAGCTAGTTTGGTTGCGTTCATCCCAATGAAACAATATGTCTCTCAGTGCAGCATGATGACACTCTGATGTGTTTCTAATGGACAGTGGAATTCACCACAATGGAGTTTTATGGCACAGTAATCTACAGTACTGTATATCTGGCATTGGTTTCACACATGCAGTACTGAGGGTTTAATCACCCTCGACAGCGCCCTCCACAAATATGGGCACCCTTGATAAGTAAAAGCAAAATGGGCTTAAAACATGTCTTTATTTATCCTCTTGCTGTTTCATTTAAAATAAGAACAAAAATATAACAATTCATTAAAGTAAAGTAACTGGAAGGAAAAAATAAATTCTTATCATGAAACAAATATTTTTGTCAATCGGTCTGGTGATGTCTGATTGCAGTTTTGGAGACTTTCTGAACCCAAAACCCCACTAACATCTGAAATTCTCCAGCTGTGATCCTTAGAGATTCTTTGGCCACTGAAACCGTCATCTTCACCCTGTGTGGAATCAATATACAGTATATACATGTACTCTTCCAAGCCGACTGAGAAAAAATATTTGTTTCATGATTAAGAATTTCTTTTTCCTTTCAATTACTTTACTTTAATTAAAGGTTATATTTTTGTTAATATTTTGAATGAAAGATCAAGCATATATATATATATATATATATATATATATATATGTTTTATTTATTTTCTTTGCAGCCCATTTTGCTTTTATTCACCAAGGGTGCCAATATTTGTGGAGGGCACCACATCTGAGTCATTATTTGTATTTTTTTGCAGTGCAGACAACAATAAATTTGAATAAAACAACACCTGGTTCATGCAGGAACTTTAAACTGTCATTTTACTGTCACAAAAGTGGAACCAGCAGCAGAAACATGAAGCGTAATAAAGCAGAAGCTGGTCAGTCGTGAGGAGAAACACTTCACCTCAAGCACAACTTGCTCTGACATTCACAGTCAGACAGCCAGCAGCGCCAAATGTCAGAGAAACTGAACCTCTGTTCTGCTGCACTCATATTCACTTCAGGATTTATCTCCCTCTGAACCTTCATCCCTCCATCTCTCTCTCTCTCTCTCTCTCTCTCTCTNCCTTTTGTCCTCATTTCTCTTCCTCTACTCGCTTTCTTTTGCATCCTGAGAAGAGCAGTGATACATGCAGAGTGTTTGCAAGCAAAATAAAATGTCAGCAGCGTCAGTTTATCGTCTCTTCTTGTCCTGTGGGGAAACAGTTCTTTGCGGTGCCCCGATTTTAAAAGGTGTGAGAGAAGTTTTGCTTTTCAATAAAAAAATTAAAAAAAAGAAAAAAAAAAGAAAAGAAAAAGTTTTCCAGGGGTGAAAGGTTTTTCCTCACTCTCTCCTTCTCTCCTCTCTCTTCGCTGCACATGCTACAGATGTGGAAACTCCCATCTCCTTTCAACGATAGCTGTTTCATTTCATTTTATTTATTTATTAAATTTAGTTAATTTTCTATCTATCTATCTATCTCCCCCCCCCCCNAAAAAAAAAAAAAAGAAAAAAAGAAACAAAGAATCACAAAAAGAACTCATGAAAATAATCAAAATAATATTGTTCTCATGTGGGAGAGGTAAAAAGCCACGGGCTTATGCTAAGACCCATCCAACATTAATCATCTTCAGTTTAATCCATCGCACAACAAAAAGACGGAAGTGACTCAGATTACACAAAAGCAAACAAATAGGCATATAGGTACTTTTCTACCAACAATGACAATATAATTGCAATGATAATAGAGTCAGCTTTAATACTTTTTTAAAGGAATAAAATTATGTTGGCCATTGTACTACATCCATAAAGTTGCACCTCTGTGTTGAAATGAAAAACAGACCACATTACTTGAGCAAAAAGAAAGATGAAACTATTTAGCTTGTCTAGTCCTATACATTATGGACATCTTCATTTGTGCAAAAGAAGTCCGTAAAGACTTTAGGTACCTGAGAATTCATGAATACAATTTTATGCAGTAAATACATACAAGTTTGCAGTATATTTATATTATATACAGTTAAGAGGCTGAGCGAATGAAAAAGGGGGGACTGATGGTTCTTGACAGTAAGAAGAGGTAGCTAATCTAACAAATGTCTTCTGCACTTTAAGTAGTCCACAAAGATGTGTAGTATGTGCTTGCCCTTATAATATTACAGTAATTCAAATATGAATGAAATAAACTGTCTTTCTGATTATACCAAGTGATTTAATTGAATTTTTTTGACAACAAAGTCAATAAGCTTCTTCCAGGAGCTATCATCTATTTTTACTCCTATATGATGTGATGTTAGCTTTGCCAATTCTACTCTTATCAATACAAAATTGTAACAAGGAGTCCTCAATATATTTACAACTCTTATATAACATAAGCTTAGATTTTTTTTTTAACATTTAATGATAGTATATTCACCATAAACCATTCTGCATATTTTTGTAGTCCTTGATTGCTTTCAAGTAAGAGTGTCTAAGTTATGATGAGAAGTAAACAGATTTGTATCATCTGCAAAAAGAAGTAGTAGTACTTCCGAAACCTTAGGCAGATCATTAATATAAATTTTAAAAAAGCAATGGACCAAGGATAGAACCTTGTGGTACCCCACATTGAATTATCACAGTATTAGATTTGTGCTGTTATATCACAACATATTGCCTTCTAAATAATTCTGAAAACATTTTAACAAAACCATTCAATCCACATCTAGATAATTTATCTGAAAGAATATTGTGATCGACTGTGTCAAAAGATTCTGACAGATCTAGAACAATTTAAGATTCAAGATTTTTATTGTCACATGAACACATACATCAGCTGGCAACATTGTAGGCAATGAAATTTGTGTGCTATTTGTATGCTAAATATTCTGATTGCATTTTTTTTTTCTCATTAACTGCAGTTGTTATTTTATCAATAAGATGTAAAACTGCCATATATCTTGAGTGATTCTCACAAAACTCATACTGATAGTCATAGATCACTCACATTATTTGTGTTTAAGTGAGTTACAAGCCTTTTGTGACCAAGTTTTTCTAGAATTTTTGAGAAACAAGGAAGTATGGAAACTGGATGATAATTTGAAAGTACATTAGGATCATTTGCTTTAAATAATGGAATAACTTTAGCTAATTTTAATGGAGCAGGGACAATGCCAGCGGTTAGTGAAAGCTCTTCAGGATCAATAAGATACACACACACATATATAAATTTCATTTTTGTCATGAAGTCATCGGTCACTTTCATTTGTTTTGTTTGTGCTGGTGTGTGCTGTTAAAAGTTTAAATTGTGCTATACACACAGTAGATAGATAGATAGATAGATAGATAGATAGATAGATAGATAGATATGGCATGGTATAGTATGACATGGCACTATGACGAGTGAGATTCATACCAAAAAAAGATGGCTACACAGAATCACTAAATAAGTGTTACAATAATTGAAGCTCATTCAGAAAGTTTTTCCTTTATGTTCATTCTTAGTTTTCCTTTATATTAGCGTTGTTGGAAGGTGTGTCTCAGGTAAAGCCAGTGGAAGGCTTTTACCTGAGACCAGCTTTTACCAGCTCATTAAACGTGTTTAATGAGCTGCTTCATATTAAGAGTCACACTTTTTATTGCTCCATGTGGTGTTCAAGTGAAACTGAGGCATTAAATCAGCAAAGAAAATAATAATTATTGCAATGTATGTCTCCACCAGGGAATATAGTCCCAGTAGAAGATGGCTTTTAAGGAGAAATTAAAAATGACAGTCCCTTCTACATTTGGACATGTGTCGGCAGGTGATACTTTCAGTTTTAAGGTGAGAGTATCACTTGAACATTTGATTGTTAAAGGTTTGGGGATTCAGAAAAAAGAAAAAGAAAACAAAAATACTGTAGGTTTTGGAAATTTGTCAGTAACTCAGTCACATAATATTTATATGGTTAGCATTTATTGGACTTAAACAAAATGCAAAATGACCAATATTGCCTTTTTTTTTTTCTTTTTTTTTTCCCTGAGAGCTGCAGTTTTTGTGCCATCTTGGTTAAATCTCTTGTTAGTTTTATTTTATTTATTTTTAAAGCATTACTCCCATAGCTGCAGCACCTCCCAGCACCTGAACTTCCCATAGTCACGATTGCAGATGACATCTGCCTCAAACACATTCATTCATGATCGTCCTCAACATCTATGAGGTTGGGATTAATGTTTTTCAATATTTTTATATGGTAAGTTTGGAATATGGGAAACTGATTTCAGTATAATGATCATGTTTCAGTCTTTTTTAACCAACTAAATTCAAAACAAGCTGCATCACAAATATACAAATGGAGGCATTCCTTTGACGACCTCCCCTTTGTCTTAAATAGACATGAAGAGTAAATTAAATTACTAAATTAAATTAAAAAAAAAAAACAACCAAAATAAAAAAAAGATAAAATAAAGCAAATATTTGATTTCTGCCATGTTTCAAAGTCTATTGGATAAAGTCTAATAATAAAAATAATAATAATAAAAATAATAATAATAAAAGTTGTGTTTTTGCTGTAATAGGATGTTTACTTGCTATTTAAAAAACTCTTTTACAATAACATTTTACTTATTTTTTTTTAATTTGGTTGTATTTATTTTGTTTAATATTTACCGTATATACTTGACTATAAGCTGATCTCGACTATAAGCCAATCCCCGATTTTGATCTGCAAATTTAGATTTTTAAAGATTTATGCCAACCCCCTGATGTTGTTCCAACAATTTATTTGTTTAGTAAATTACCTGTTTTTTTTTCTGAGAATTGTCATAGTCTCCTGTGATTTTCTGAAAATCATCCACGTACTGGTACCGGAAAACAGCTGATTACCGTAAGTGACATTAGCTAACATTAAGTTTTTCGGATTCCTCTTCCTTGTCTGAATTGCATTGATTACAGTAATTAAAGCTTTACTAATGAGCTGTAATTATCACAGTGCTTATTTAGCTTATTTAGCTGTGTAATTATGATGAGTTTTTTTTTTTTTTTTTTTTTTTTTAAGAATTTCACCCATTATGTGTTTTCAGTAATTATCCTGTACCCTACCTCAGTTGATGAGGGCCTGTCTATGTGCTGGACATTCCTCCATACGGAGTTTTGGAATTCTTTCAGCTGACCCCCTGATGTTGTTCCATCAATTTATTTGTTTAGCAAATTACCTGTTTTCCTGGGTATTGTCATAGTATTCCTGTGATTTTCTGAAAATAATCCATGTACCGGTAAACGTGATATTTATTTCAGCTGCTGATTACCAAAACTGACCAATCACAGCAGAGCTTACTGGCTGCAGCAAAATGTGCTGGATAAGATGTTTAGTCAGGAAATATCTCATTATAAGGTATGATTTAAACTATTTTCCATGGGTAGTGGTAATGGGTAGTATTTCCACCCCTGGAAATTTCCTTCTTTAGGATCCAATTTAAATTACCGTGTATAAGCCGACCCCCTCATTTGCGTTGTGAAATTTGACAAAAAAAAACAAAAAAACAAAAAAACAACTCATCTTAGACTCGAATAGCTATATATGGTAGTTATTCTTTTGTTTTGTTTTTCAGAATAAATAAATAAATATGGTTTAAATAAATAAGTTTTACACCTGCAAATATAAACTTTTATATGTTATTTTTAAAAAAGTAACTAGAATTGATGTAAAACTCTTAAATCAATATACTACTACTACTACTACTACTACTACTACTAAGAAGAAGAAGAAGAAGAAGAAGAAGAAGAATAAAGTACATACAAAGACAACAGTAGTTATTCTCTAATTTGACCCCACAGCAATCCAGCAAATAAGCATATCTATACATTTTTTTTAATACAGGAAAAAACAAAAACAAAAAAAACAAAACAAAAAAAAACAAAAAACAGCAGGAATATCCAAATTTCTTGTTTAGTCGAAAACAAAGAGAGGCCATACATATTCACCGTCAGCAGTGATAAGGGCAGTGCTGCAAACATTGGAGTCCCCAGGGAAACTCAGAACCACAATGAGACAGTTCCTCCCTGCTGTTGTTAGGCAGTTTTATTCAGCAGTTCTCCTCTGCAGGCATGCATATTGCATAGCCTGGAAGTACTTCTCTATATCATTAGTGTCTCCTACAATATCCTGTGTGTGTCTGTGTGTGACTTTGTGTTTAAGTGAATGTGCATATAGTGTGTGTGTGTGTGTGTGTGTGTGTGTGTGTGTGTGTGTGTGTGTGGATGCATGCAGTGAATGTCTGTGTGCGTTTCCCATGCAGCGGGATGTAAAGTAGTGGCATTATAAGCGCAATGCTGCCACTAAGTAATTGCGAGGAGAAGCCTTGAGGAGGTGACAACATATTAAAAACCATAAAGAAACGCATCATGATGTTCAATAAAATAGACTCCTGATGCATTATGCATAACACGCCGCTCTTGTTTGCACTCATACTGCTTTTTTCCCTCCTTTTTTCCTTCCATCATCTCCCCTGCCCACTACTTCGCTCTCCACGACTGAGCTCTGCGCGTCCTTAAAGTTTACTGTGACGTTTCATATCCGTAAGTCACTCGCGGATTAATTGGAAGATAATTGCACAACACTTTACTTTAGTGTCCCTTCCAGAGAGAACGCGCAATATGTCATGAGTATGTTAAAAGACAGAAATACCTGCAAACAAACAAGTCAAAGACAAAGCTCAGAGTATAATGGTGCATGTATAGAATATGTTAAAACTAGAAACAAGAACAGGAAGTAGATGCATTTGCAGAATTTTTATCATAACTTAATTGGTGGTAAGTGTGCAGGTACATAAATTTACATTTATTTTACGTGTTTTTATGTTTAATTTCTTCATAATGAATTTGTAATTTTGTGCTAATCAAATTTCAAGGCAAAACAGATGGCAATGTTTTCTATTTCCAACATTTGGCACAAATGTTCATGTTCTCCAGATGATGTTCCAGATGATTGTTTTGGTGACCCCTGACCTTTCCTGTACTGTCAGCAACAAGGCAACAGTTTCATGACCATCACTTAGTTTTGTTACATGGCAGCTGAATGTCCATTAATTTTGATGTGGAAATTCATGGTCCAGAGAGGATAAATCTCAAAGGACCATACTGGTGGTTTTGCATGGTAGAGCCCAATAAATACTACCCATGTACACTTTACAATACTGCCAACCATTTTCAAAAAAAAAAAAAAAAANAAAAAAAAAAAAAAAATAAAAAAAAAATAAAAGTTTAGTTTTGCTGTTATTTTGCCAAATCCCCTAATCTTTCAAAATCAAATGTTTAGGTAATACACCCTTAAACATAAATCAGTCATTTTTAAGTTTTTGGAGAAATACATTTTTTTCTGTGTAGCTTCATGTTGGATTGGTTAAATTAAGTAATTTCAACAAAAATAATAACATGTGGTTTTCTGTGATGATTACTTTTCTCAAGCACTTTCCAAGATCTAATCTGTAACTGTTATTCCTTTGAAAGTGTCCTGGAAAAATTGACATGATCAGCTGCTAATCATCGGAAAATGCTCAGATTTCAGTTAGTCTGTATGTTTTACTTTAATTGGTAGACCAAAGAAATGGTCATTTATAATTAAAAACCAACTTTCCAGTCAGAATTTCATACTACTAGATGGATCTCTGTCATTTGTCATTTAATTTTACAATTCTGCCAAGCACATGTTTTAGAAAATAACTGCATCTTTTCTATTTTCTTTTTAAATACAACATCACTTCCTGCCAGTCCTCTTCTAAACTCAGATAAATTACTAGATACTTACCAAGTGCAGCAGAACACTACATATTCCCTTTGATTAGAACAAAATTACCTAAGAAATAAAAGCTATATATCTATTCCTTTCAGGGAAAATACAAGAATACATATGTATCCATAAAATAAAGCACCACCGTGTGTGTTGTGTATGTGAGCTTGTGCATGCATAAGCATGTGTCCTCATTCTTATATCATGACAAAATAGATCAAATTGTGGAAAAAGAAAAAATGAATTGTTGTCATAAAAATGTATGTGTGTTAATATTTCTTGTTTAGTCTACAGTATATGTTGGTGTGTGTGCACTCAGTCTGTGACCATAAATCCTCTTCTTCAGTTAGTGTGTGTGTTTGATTATTTCATTCTGGTAGGGGAGTGATGAATTGGTCATTTCTGGTGCGATCGAGTGGGCGCTACACCATTTGAATGGTTTATCAGAGATTTAGTTCACATCTCAGGCTGTTATTAATTCTGTGGTGTGTGTGTGTGTGTGTGTGTGTGTGTGTGTGTGTGTGTGTTTGTCGTCTCATAGCAGGTGTGAGAGATGAGGAGAAACGGGAGATAAATAATGTAAACAGGGAAGAAGAGAAAAGAAAAACTCGATCAGAAACATCAAGGAGTCACTTCACATTGTGTCACTGCTACCAATCTGTTCTCCTAACAGGAAAGGCAACACACACACACACACACACACACACACACAAAGCAAACAACACATTGTGTGAGTAGATTTGGTGGTTATTCCTTGTGCAGCATTCTGTGTCAGATGTGGAAACAGCAAAGTACTTTACTCAAGTACTTAAAGGGCCAGACCGGTGATTTTGCATATTTGAGCCCAATAAATAATAGCTGCATACACATTAATATTACTGCCGACCATTTTCCAAATATATAAAAATATATAAAACCATATTTTAATTTTTTGTTTTTTTTTCTCCAAAATCTCCTAATCTTTCAAAATCAAATATTCAGATGATACACACACCTTAAATTATATGTTTTGCTGATGATTGTTGAAGCACAGGTGTAATAGCTGTATTTTCCTGGGACTATATTCCCTGGCGAAGACACATTTTCTTCTGTGGAGCTCCATGTTGAATTCTTGTCAAAACAGTAAAATTACAATACTATTACAATACTTGGACAAGAGATTTAATAAGATGTCTTGTTCACTGTGATGGATTACCTATTTTAAGCACATTTCAAGTCTCTACAGGTTCATTTTAATAGGAGATTGAAATGTACTGAAAACAATGGCTGCTTGGAAGGTAGAAAGAAAAAAAAAATTCTAAAATATATTGCTCCAATAGTATGTTTTGGGAAAATGGTTGTCAGTAAGTTAACATAACTGTATGTGGGCTGTATTAGGCTCAAACATTCAAAATCACCGGTATGGACCTTTAGGGAGAGTTTTGAGGTATACTTGTGTTTTTCTGAAAGCTGAAGGTTATATGAAATAACATGAGGTGAGATAACTAAATATTGGTCATTCTTCTGTCTGTCTTTGCTTCATTACAAATTGCTGCCCCCTCATTTTTCTCATTTCTTACTTCTACCCTTTTTTTCTTTTCTTCCTTATTTTTTCCCTTGTGTCCTTCCTCTAATTATTATATTATATTATAAAATTTCTTTCCTTCTATTTGTTTTTCTTTTTGGCCTTCCTTGCTTAGATCTAGCGATGTGCACAGACATTTGGACAAGGGTAGTCCTGGAAGTGCAGAATCCAACCATGAAAGTTGTATTAGCTATTTATTTAAATTAAAATGATCAAATATAAGAAATTTTGCCAATTGCATGTCTGTGTAAGGTCTTTTTGGAAATTAATTAGTCCAAAATGCTACATTAAAAATTATTGGTAATGTGTGTGTTTATAGTCCTGGAAGAGCAGAGCCCAACCGTGAAAACTGTCTTAACTCCTTATGTAAATTTTGTTGTTAAGGGATGATCAAAAATGACAAACTTGCCAATTGCAGGACTGTGCCTTCTGCAATCATGCATAAGTGTTAGAAGGCGAAATATTGAATTTTAAGATGAGTGTATCACCTGAACGTTTGATTTCGAAAAGATTAAAGAATTTGAAAAAAAATAACAGGAAAACTAAAATGGAGGTTTATATTTTGAAAAATGGTTGTCAGTAACGTAACATGTTTGCGGGTTGTATTTACTGGGCTTAAACATGCAAACTCACCGGTATGGTCTTTTAAGTACTTCCTCTACTGTCTGACTCTCAAAAAAAAAACAAAAAATTAAAAAACATTAATCACTAATAATTGCTGCAATACAACACACACAAACAATGAATGACAACTGCAAACAGACTCACACACACACACACACACACACACACACACACACACACACACACACACACNACACACACACACACACGCACGCACACAGACATCTTTGTTTTGCTGCGTATATGAAGAATTGAAGCTCTCCACGTCCAATCAGCTGTGTGATCAGGGCAACATTTCAATCACGGATCAACGCTGTTTGGCCACATCATCATTCTGTCTGTTTTATTTCTGCCTCAATAATACATCACACTTTTTGTCTGTTAGTTCAGCTTAAAACTTGAAAGTGTGTTAGTGTTTTTTTTTTTTTTTTTTTTTTTTTTTTTTTTTTTTTTTTAAATCTGTAGTTGGTTTTGTTGACTTTACTCTTGGTTCGGCTTGCTTTCACACAGAAAAGATGCCAAGCAAGCCCAAATATAGCAGCTAATATAACAGCTCCATGAGAGAATCAAACCAGGAAGAGGAACACTATGAGGGGATAACGAGAAAACAAAACAACAACAGATTTGTCAAACATTCTGAGGCATAGTCATGCATATACCGAACAAAACCATGGCAGCAGAATGTTGAATCTGACTTAAAGACAATGTCAGGAAAGTTATATGACATATACGACATGCTGCCTTCAGACGGCTGCATGGGAGAGCGGGAACAGCACAGGAACGGGAGCGCATATTGAGCATCAGGATTTGCTTTAAACATTGGTACGTATGTTTTTTTTTTNTTTTTTTTTTTTTTTTTTGTGACAACCAATACACACACACAAAACAAGCTTGATTCTGCAAAACCTTCACTTTTGTATTCGGGTGACATGACTATTGCATTTCCTGCAGCCAATAAAACAATGCATTCATGACAAAGCCACTCAAAGCTCAAAACTGAACTTTTCTTTAAGCCTTCTTAAAAACTTCTGCTTCTATTCATTTTGCAATTCACTGATAAACGTAAGCCAACTCTTTCACTGTAGCATCAGAACTCACCTGAAACCAGGAACCATCACCTGCCTGTGTCTTCTCTGATGGTCAAGCTGCTGCTACCAAGATTTTCCTAATAAAATGATGCTTGGTGATCTGGGTCTCTGGAGGTTGCTGGGTCCAGTGTTTGAGGCCGTTAGGTGTTGGGTGTTCTCTTGGGGGATCAGGACTCTGGTGATCTAGATTTGGTGCATGGAACTTCAAAATTAAACCACTAGACTGTTTATTACCATCACCGCTTGTTTATTGATTTTGTTTGTTTGTCTTTGTGTTGTTGTTCTGGTGTTGAGCCCTTCTTGATAGAAATTGATGATTAGTTTTAAATAAAAGATGATAGGTTAGTCAAGGAGGGCCGGTGAAGATCGCACACTCACACACACATACGCACATTATGTTATCTTATGTTATCTGTCTGATGCAAGATCATATATATATATATACACACACAAAACTGTTTAAGCCAATTATGGCACATACCAGGACTATATATGCAGACAGATGGAAAAAATAAATAAATAAAATAAAATGATGCTTGGCATTCACAAACTAATTAGTTGAGCGTGTTGTGGCTGATTTTGCAGATAATAACCATGCTGTTGTGACCTAAAAAATTATAACTAGCAATCCACTAATGAAAAAGGGGAAGAGGAGGCATTATTTCACTAGCAGATGCTAATCGTTTGCTAAGCTTTGATTACATTTTGACAAATGAAAATTATATATTTGAGCAAATTACGGTAATTTGCCATAGTAGAATTCAGATTTTCTTCCAGCTCTGGTCAGTCCAACCTGCACAGACTTTTTTTTTTTTTTTTTTTNTTTTTTTTTTTTTTTTTTCCTTTGGTTATTTACCCAAATTAATATCTGTCACTGGCAGCCAGCAGCTTGTTGGAGGTGCAGGTGAAATGTTACTACAGGGCTAAAATTTGCAAACACCAGAGTGTTGACAGTAACCAAAGTGACAAACGATATTAACGGTTCACCAAAATGCCATGTTGCTCCGCATGCTGCTGCAGCTTCATTAGAGGAATACACCAGGAGAAACATGGAAGTCTAAAGAGCCTCTCTTATATAAAGACCACTTATCTGAGTATGTGCATGAACTTTAGCAGTATGACACAACTTAGAACACAACCAAACACACTAACACAGTAAGAGTAGGTCAGTGTAGCTCTTTCCTCACTCTGTTTGTGAATGTGGTGTTTTAGTGAGGACACGGCCACCTTGCTCGCATCAGCTGTCATATTTCCTCATTTCACACAGCATTGACGAGACACATACACACACACACACACACACACACACACACAGAGAGAGAGAGAGAGACAGAAATTGGTATTNACACACACACACACACACACACACACACACAGAGAGAGAGAGAGAGACAGAAATTGGTATTGGTATGTGAAAGTGGAATGGACTGCTGGTGCGGTTCATTTGTGTGTGTAAGTGTGTGTGTGTGTGTGTGTGTGTGTGAGGGAGACTCTTGTCTCGGAGCAAATGTTCACGCTTGTCTTATTTCTCTGTACCTTTGTGTGTTTTCCATAGCTGTGTTTACATGTGTATCTTTTGACCCTCTTTCACTAGACATGTCATTTTTTTTTGTGTGTATATATGTGTATTCAAGTGTGTGTGTGTGTTTGAGAGAGCGAGAGAGAGAGAGAGANGAGAGAGAGAGAGAGAGAGAGAGAGAGAGAGAGAGAGAGAGAGAGAGAGATAATGAATGTGGACACAAGCACCAGACGGAAAAACATTGGCAATCTCTTTCTAGATGAAACCATATTCACACACATACGCGCACACACACACACACACACACACAGATAGAGATTGGTCAGCTACTTGTGACTAGTGTAAAACCAAAGGGGGAGCTGTAGGCAATACCTTGTGTCCAGGATATCACACTTGGAATGACTGCAGGCGTTAATGATACTGGAAAGACTGAAGTGTGTGTGTGTGTGTGTGTGTGTGTGCGTGTGTGTGTGTGTGCATGCTCCACTGCCTCTTCTATCAGTCTGTTATATGACCATTTCTCATGGATGTGATTAGCTACAGACAGAAGCCAGCGTGAGATCCACCGACTGTTTTAGCTGCCAAACTGACTTCCATCAAACTTGATTTAGCTCATAAAACCTGTTTCATTCTGTCATTTCTTTGAAGGAGAAAAAAAACACACAAAAAGTAATTTAAAGTCAAAGTTTCAGTATTTATGTCTTCTGTCATTTCTGCCAGACATTTCTTCAGAAATCACACATGTTCACACATTGCAAACTAATAATACACAGTAACGCACATATTGAACTTTTTTCTGCTGGATCTACTGTTAGAGTATGAGACAACACGCTGCAAAATAAAGTCAGAGGCCTCGGTCCTACCAGCATTCATGCCGGTGAAATTTAACACGTAATTCCATTTATTTGACTGGACTTGCTCTGATCAGAATTCCACACAAAGGTTTTTTTTTTTGTTTGTTTTTTTTAAAGCTTCAACTTTAGTTTTCTATCCAAATATATATATATTATTATTATTATTATTATTATTATTATTTTGTGAGTGACTATAATAAAATTTCAGGAGAATATTAGAATACTGTACTACCAGGAATTACCATATTACCATATCAACCACCTACAAATGCCCTAACAGTCAGGGCACCATAGCTACTGCCCACAACACCACAGCAGCCAACTACAAACACCTTACAGCCACTCTTTACACCAGATCAACCACCCACCAACATTTTAGTAACCACACTATCAACCACCCAGAGCCCCATAGCAACCACCTGCAACACCACAGCAAACAAGTACAAACATCCCAATCAAAACATAAAAGCAAACACCTAGGTATGTCCTACCACCACACGCACCACACCATAATTACACTACAGGAATTGTCCTGGTCATCTTAGCTATCACATAGGAAACCACCTAAGAGACCATGCAACCACATAAGAACTAAGTTCTTAGCCACATGCCCGCAAGCAGATATATATAGTATTTATTTTCATTCAGAAAATGTATAATTGCCTGGTTGTGGCTATGATTCTTGTCTCATGTTGCCCAGATGATTCCATGACAACAAGAACAACATACCAATATTAATGATCCCTAGAAAATAACATCACAGTTTTTATGATTAAGACATTCTTTTATTTTGTAGAATTGTGTATCATTAAGTTTAAAAAAAAGAATTGATGTGTTCTAGAAGGCAACAATAAAGATAAATTTAATTTCAACCCAAATGTTTCTGCACAGTACTAATAGTTGAAAATAAAATAAATCAAATCAGGTTCTATTTTGTCTGTTTCCTCCGCCAAGGAGGTCATGTGATCACCAGCGTTTGGTTGTTTGTTGTTTTGTTAGCAGGACATCTTGAAAAGTTATGGATGAATTTGGAGGAAATTTGGGAGGATAAATAGATAATGCCAAGTGGAAGAAGTGATGAAATCTTGGACTTGTTCTGGATCATATTCTGGATCCAGGATCCAGAAGTTTTTAGCTGCTAAAACCAATGCTGATGGGCCAATTTCAATGAAAATTAGCATGATCTCTCTCTCTCTCTCTCTCTCTCTCTCTCTCTCTCTCTCTCTTTAGATAAAAGGACAGTTATCTTATTTAGGCAGTGACCCAGCTCATATTCTGGATTACACAGGATCCAAAAGAAGGATTTACTGGGGTGTTTGTTGGTCTTGGCAAAGGAATTCTCTCTTGGAGTCCCTTCTTGTTTTTATTGTAAAGTTTAGTCAGACTCGTTCAGCGCAGCAGTGCATTAATATGTTAATGTGATACAGTTACACGATTCACATCCACATTCACATTCACAAAACATAATAAAGGTGGCTACAAAACAAAACTAACATCTCACATTACGTTACCATGACGGGTGTAAGTGGAGCCTGGGCTGTGTTCACAGACAGTGTGTGTGCATGCATGTTTGTGTGTGTGTGGGAGCATTTATGTCTGCATCAGTGAAAACAAAGTAAAACAGAAGATAATTGCTCATTCTCCCGATTCGCAACATCAAAAAATGTCCAATACAACCTCGAGCTGCCCAGAGGAAAACTGGAGTCAGAGGAATTCACAACACCATGCATAATACATCCACCAAATTACACTTGTGTTTTCATAAATAGCTATACAAAATAAATAAGAGCCTTTATGTCTGGTTTTGTGTATGATAGTGCCGAAGGGCATCCTGCTGGTCCTTAATGAGTTATGGTAAAACAGTGTTGTTTGTTTCAGTGGGGAGTTTTTCTTCCCCTCCCTCTCCTGCTGCTGAAAAACAAATGGTGAGCAGCCATTAAAGTGGAAGTAAAACCGCACTGAATTACAGGAAAATAAATCTGCTAATGAGGTGATTTCATCAAGTATGAATCCTGTCATCCTCTGTGAAGTACAAGACATCCAAACTTATTCTGTCTCGCTACGATCGGCGCAGGCGGATTATTCATCATTAGCGTGGGAAGTCTTAAAATAGTTGACTTCCAGCGAGGTTTAGGAGCAGGGTGGCGCCTTCAAACTGACGCCTTCAAAGAAAAGATGCACGCTTGAGGAAAATGAAGTGTGAGACAAAGAGCAACAGCAACAAGGAAAGTTTGTTAGTGTCAGGAATGAATGACAGGAAGGTGAATGTAACGTGCATCGTCTGATTTAGGTTTGTGCACCACAGCTTAATTAAATGACATTTAGAACAACGTTGCATAAGCTTTCTCTGAACATAACATGTAAATGATGTTTGCTTACATAAGGAAGGTGGAAGGTGAACAGTGACGCCATATGTGATACTTGCTTAAAGTATCACATATGGCGTCAATATGGCAACATTAAAAATACAGAGATGATAATGTTAAAGGACCATAATGGTGGTTGTGCATATTTCAGCCCAATATTGTATATAAACCCATATACATGTTACTTTACTGACAACCAATTTCCCAAACATAAAACCGTATTTTAGTTTCTTGTTGTTTTTTCAGGTCTCCAAATCTTTTAAAGACCCATACCACCTATTTTGCATGTTTGAGCCTAATGTGTTCAATTTTCATACACATAAGGTTGCTGACCATCATTTCCCAAAGGATAAAACAGTATTTCAGCTTTCCTGATATTTTACAAAATCTCTTAATCTTTCAAAATCAAANATAAAACAGTATTTCAGCTTTCCTGATATTTTACAAAATCTCTTAATCTTTCAAAATCAAATATTCGATACACCCACCTTAAAAATCGATGTTTTACCTGCTAGCCTCATGAAGCCTTATGAAGTCATGGTCGTTAAAAATTTTTTGATAAACACAGGTCTTCTTTCGGGACTATATTCTATGGTGGAGACATACATTTACTCCACACTTTTTATTGTGCTTAAACGCTAAATTTACAAAACTTCAAAAAAAAAAAAAAAAAAAAAAAANTCAACAAGTTGATTTTAATAGTGTACCAGAATGAACTGAAACCAATGGCAGTCTGGAAGGAAGGAAAAAATAAATAAATAAATAAACTCACTGTTCCAGTAGTATTCTTTGGGAAATGATTGTCAGTAATGTTACATGTATGAAAATTGAATATATTTGGCTCAAACATTAAAAATGGCAGGTATGGTCCTTTAAAATCAAATATTCAGGTGATACATCCACCTTAAAATTCAATGTTTCACCTTCTAATACTTATGCATGATTGTAGGAGGCAAGGCTGCTTTAATTTTTTGGCAAAAACCGTCATCTTCTGGGACTATATTTCCTGGCGGAGACATACGTACGTTATCTTCCATGTAGCTCCGCGTTGGATCGGTAAAGTTCAGTAACTTTGACAAAAAATGCAATACACATTTTGTTTGCTGTGATGGATTACTTACCTCAAGCACATTTCAAGTCCCTACACATTAAATTTTATAGCGTACTGGAATGAACTGACACCAATGGAAGGTAGGAAAAACAATTTAAAAATTTATCATTCCAGTACTGTGTTTACAGAATAGTTGGCAGTAATGTAACGTGTATACAGATTTATTTATTGGGCTCAAACATACAAAATCGCCGGTATGCTGTATGCTCCTTTAGTAGTGGAATGGAAGGGTTTTTTTGTTTGTTTGTTTTTGATTACTTCTGTAACATGTTTACATCAGCAAATAGCACATTAATTGTGTTACATGTTACATATTAGACACACCCACCAAGTACCTGTGGGTTTTTGTCCAGCATCTGTGTTTCACAGTCATTGGACGTTGTTGCCAGCTGAGACCTGGTGCAGCTGGCCAGTCAGAACACTGCAGGATTGTCAGGAGGGCACCTTAAAGAGACGGTACATAAAATGATCTGTTTTCACTCAGGGTGCACAGTTGTTCTGCATCAAGGAGAGGAATTGTGTGTTTTTTGCATAATGCACAGGTTTCAAAAGAGATTCCTAAATGAAAAGAAAAAATGTAAATCTGTATAATATCGATTGTTATTGTAATGTAAAGTCTGATGTTAAGATAAATGTTTAACAGGAAGCAGCCAGCACCACGGGTAGTCATTTACTTTTCATCTTCCCGTGTTGATTTTCAAACATAGTTTTGATACAATGCCGCTAACATTTCTGACCGCTCAGCTTCACTGCCATTACAGCCTGCAAGGCCACTGCAGTCATTGTGCGAGTGAAGGTTCTGTGGAAGTGGAAGTGGGAGGAAAGTGGTTATTTCGCCCTGTGGTTAGTGTGGCATTCAGAGCTCAGCATGCTTTCACACTTCAGAGGAGAGTCAAAATAAATGATATTTCAGAACATGCATGCACGCACGCACATGTGTGCGTGCGCGCACACACACACACACACACACACACACACACTTCACAAGGCCAGTGAGTTCAGCTCACTTTGCAGGGATCCTGCTACATTTTTACTGGATCTTTAGTGCAATATAATAAAATATAGTTTGTAAAAAAATAATAATATTAATGCAAATTCTTTAAAAAAAAAAAAAAATGCATGTTATGGTTCTCAGAGNAAAAAAAAAAAAAAAGAAACAGAAAGACATTCAAATTCAGTAAGTTAGGAACTCAGCAGAGAAATGTTCAAAACATTTAAACTTATATTTCACAGAAAAACAGAAATAAGTGGAGCTACAGCAGCTACAGTAGGAATTCATTAAATATTACTGATAAAAAGTGGAACTGCTCAATTGTATTAATGAAGACAATGGACAAATTAGATGAATTATATAACAATACATCTTTTAAAGCAAAAAAAGAAATTACAGACTTCTGTACATTTTAATAAAAACATTTGCAGAAAAAAATAAAAGTCATATGCTGTCATAACTCATCTTTGTTGTTTCTATAATTTATAGTGCACTGTCTTTTACAGTTTGATTTAAAAAAAATGTCATTTATTTTACTTGTCATCTTGTCAAAAAAGAGACATAACATTGGCAGTGTCTTCTTGATATTATTATTATTATTATACAGGAGAAATGAGGTGTTCAAAAAATATTTTTTTTTATTTTTAAAAAAATAATTAATTAATTAATTAAAAAAAAAAAAGAAGCCAAATATGTCCTGAATTTGATGTTTGGTCATTTTACACATTAATTCTAATACTAATAATAATGCAGGTAGTTAAAAACAAAATAACTATGCATATGTGTTTAATATTTTACAAGTTTGCTGTTTACATTTTGATGGTGCTTCTATATTTTTATGAGTATTGTTATGTTTTTGTGTTGATTTTATATCTTTGAGATCAAAAGATACTTTTCTGTCATAGTTCTATTCTATTCTATTCTATTCTATTCTATTCTATTCTATTCCTCTATAATTACTGCTATATTGTACAATAACAATCCAATCTATTTGTATGTTGATTTTTATGTTAAAAACTAATTTTAAGCTAACCCAGTGCAGGTTTGGGCTGTGTATGTGTGTGTGCATGCATGCGTGTGTGTGTGTGTGTGTGTGTGTTTGTGTTTATGTGTTTATGTGGGCGAGAAAAAGTGTGTCTGTTGTATCAGTAATCCTGTGTAGAGTGTGTGTCTAAACAGAAAGGATTGTGCGTGCGTGCGTGTGCATGTATGTGTTGTGTATGTGTACGTGTGTGTTGAAGGCGTCACTTTGCTTGTAAGAAACAGCAAAGAAAGACGTTTTTCTGCAAACTAACGAGATTGTTTGGTCACAGTTGTTGGAGTTGTTGTTTGCTGCAAAGGCCAACAGAAGCATGGAAATCAAACCGACAACCCCAAGCACCCACAAACCACAGCAGGAACTGTGCAGCACCCTCTGCCTCTACACCATCTTTCTTCCTCTCTATTTCTGTCTCCATCTTTATTCATATTTACCATCTTTCTCATTCTTTATCTTATTCTGTCCTTTTTTAAATGGTTGCTCTTTCCCCTCCCTTTCTTTCACTCTCCTTTCCTTTTTTTTTAATTTTTTGCTTCCCTATTTTTTCTATATATTTTTTCTCTTTATTTCTCTCTCTGTGTCTTTCTTTCTTTGATTAGTATATTTAATATTTGTTTTAACTGTCTTCTTTCTTTTCTTCTCTTTTTTTTTCTTGCTTCCTCCATCTCTCCTCTCTCTCTGAGATATTTTAGGTATTATTTGTGTTGAGTTACTGAGTTTTAGTTTGCTCTCTCTCTCTCTCTCTCTCTCTCTCTCTCTCTCTCTCTCTCNCACACACACACACACACACACACACACACACACACACACATACACACTGGTTATATGTGAATAATGGGACGTTCTCATTACAGTGGGCTGTTGAATGTGTGTGTGTCCAGCCTTGACACAGTGTGGATGAATTCTACGCACACACACACACACACATGCACACGCACACGCATGCACGCACACACACACACACACACACACACACACACACACACACACACACCTCACTTTTCATTTGGACAGCCAGCATGAGTACATTACATTATATGCTTACTACCTTCCTACCTACCAGCCCTTTCTTTCTTTCTTTCTTTCTTTCTTTCTTTCTTTCTTTCTTTCTTTCTTTCTGTGAGGCATTGCAGCTTGCACTAATTGTTCATCACTTCATATGAGCATTTCCACATGAAAATCTCTGATTTTACTGATAAATATTTCTGTGTTTGGAACCATATTTAATGCTTTAATTTAAAGACATAGTGGGCCACTTCTTCTGTCCCGTTCTGCAGCACCACTGTGCACACTGATTAAAAACAACCTGTTCGTGGAACTGTCTATTTAAGACCCCCTCTCCCAAAAAAGCCTGCTCTTTTCTGATTGGCCAGTTGCATCAGATCTGATTTGGCAAGACCAACACACAACAAAACACAGAAGCTGGCCAACCATGTTCTCGCTTGCCTTGCACTTTTGTGTGTGTGTGTGTGTGTGTGTGTGTGTGTGTGTGTTTGTGTATAAATATGTGTGTTGGTGGATAAATTCACACGTGTTACATGTTGATGTAAACATGTTATGGAATACACAACATTAAAAATGAAGCTTTCAGGGCAGTTTGGGATCTATGGGTTTGTCTTACGGGAAACATTTTTATAGGCATGAAACTCAAGCTTTGACATTTTGACTATTATCAATACAAACTCACAATGAAAATGAAAGAAAATAATAAATATTACAGTATGTCTCCTTTAAGGTGTAGTGTGGATAGTGTGGATCATGTCTGGGAATAGTTTCCACAGTTGGGAGAAGATGGTTATTGTGTGCACTCTCTGTGTTTGCCCAAAATCAGTGCAGAGCTGCACATGCACACTCACACCCACACACACACACAGACATTCACGCACGTACACGTCTTCTTCTTTCTTTTTTTTTTTTTTTNTTTTTTTTTTTTTTTAGAAACATCAGGTCATTCCTTGTTCCCTCGGCTGCTTCTCTATTTCTACCTGTTCCCTGGATAACCATTCATCCTGGACATAACACAGTTGATTACAGCACCTGTCAGCTCTCTCTCTCTCTCTCTCTCTCTCTCTGTCTCTGTGTATGTGTGTGTGTGTGGCACCAGCATCATCACTCATAGGAAAATTGAAGGAACACCAATTCTGCAGGTTTTTCTTCAGATGAGTTTTCATTTTCTGCCGTTTTATATAGATTTCATTTTTATACTTTCAGAGGTAGGTGGTGGTGAACAAATATTCTGTTCCTTAACTTAAAGGACAGTACCGACAATTTTACATGTTTGAGCACGTTTGAATATTGGCAACCCACTTACATATTAAGTTACTGAAAACCATTTCTCAAAATATAGTACTGGTGCAGTAAATTTTATAATTGTCCTACCTTGCAGACTGCCATTGGTTTCAATTAAATCCAGTATGCTATTAAAATCAACTTGTAGAGTGAACCAGATGTCTATTAATTTTATTTGTCAAAGTTTATTTAACCATCCATCATGGAGCTGCACAGAAAATAATGTATGTCTCTGCCAGAGAAAATAGTCCCAGGAGAAGAAGGCTTTTATCAATAAATGAAAATGGCCATGCTTTCTACATTTGGACGAACATGTTAGCAGATGAAACATTGAATTAATATAATGTAATTATTGTATTGATGGTAAAATCGGCATCTGCAAAGTAACTAGTGACTACAGCCATCAGATACTTGTAATGTTGTAGAAATACAGTAATACTGTAATTTTTGTGAGAAAATTGCTTCCAGCTCATCACCCAGGAGATTTTATGAGACAAAATTGTCCCATGCTGGTATGGATCAGTTCCTATAGATGTCCCTAATATGTTGTCTTGTCCTGTCATCAAATTTTGATGGATACCCTGGTCTTGGTAATGTCCCTGTGGTCCCATATTTTGATTTTGGATGTTATCTGTAACTCTGAAAAACAGCTAGAGCCTTTGTAATCAAAGAGTGTTCACATTTCCCACTTAGATTTTGCTGAGTATTGTTGAAGAAAGAAAAAAAAAGTTCTGACATGATTTTGTCTTAATTTTAGATTTCACCACACAGAAAACCCATGATTTTAATCCACTCCATCTATCATCCATCTATCAAAAAGGTCAACTACCCTGCCCCCCTTTTTTTTTTTTTTTTTTTTTTTTGAGATATGAGCTTTGAAGCCAGGGGAGTGACTCCCAGTCTCCTCAAATTAACTATTCTGTTATCTCCACAAATTAAATGTGTTTTTAGACTCATTTCAGCTCTCAGAAGAGGTTTTTCCTCCAGCCAGGAACTTTTCTGTTGCACCGCAGATATTACAGATCCCACTGGTGTGTCTCTGCTTTCTGAATACATGCTATGTCCTTCAAGGAGAAATCTCTAGTCTTATCGAGGATTCTGTCAGGCTTTTTTTTATTTTTTTGTGATGGATGGAAGTGTAGTGCCTCCTAGGAAGAAACCTAAATTGTCAGCCGTTCCCCTTCCTTCAGTGTCTGTGACTCGCATATCTGCAGCCCTGAAGCGCATCTACAACTGGTGATGAGCTTCTCCAGGCCCTGCAGGATCGATCTGGATCCTGCTGCCAGGGGTGGACAGTAACCAAGTAAAGTGTATTTACTCAAGTACAGCAGATCCAATAGATTGCTGCTTTCCATTTTGGGAGACTTTCTACATTTTTCCTCATCACATTTAAGATGCAAATATTGTACTTTTTAATTTGTCTCACAGCTGTATTTGCTAGTTAAGTTTCATTCACTTTTTCAATTAATCTGATCCAAATCTGTCATTTTTCTTTTCTTGTTTTCTTCCCTTTCTCTTTTTCTGTCCTCAAATCTGGTCTTCCAGTTTCCTTGTTTCTCTGTTTTCTTTTTCCTTCCTTCTGTCCTTTTTTCCAAAGTTTTCTTCTTTCTTGCCCTTCTTGCTTCTCTTTTTGTTTAGTTTTTCTATATTTCATTATATACTACTACTACTATTACTACTACTACTACTACTACTACTACTACTACTAATAATAATAATAATAATACAGTTTATTTATAGAGTGCTTTTCTAAATACTCAAAGATGCAACAAGGAAAGGATAAAACACAATAACAGTATAACATAACATTTCCAAACTCAAAGAAAATTAAATATTAAAAGCAACTTTCAAAAGATTTTTTAAAATGTATTATTATTATTATTATTATTATTATTATTATTATTATTATTATTATTTTAATGGACAGAATGGAAGAATTACACATGTTTGGGCAGAGACTTGCAAAGGGAGGTGTGTGTGTGTGTGTGTGTGTGTGTGTGTGTGTCTTTCTTGCTCTTCTTCCATTTCCTGTTTAGGTTACTTGAAAAATTGAAATCCCAAAACTTGATATAGTTTTCACTTAACGTTAAGCTCGGGCTACATGATTTTAATCGTTCTCGTCGCAGACAACTTTTCTGATCTGGGATAAAAACTGCAGGTTGAAGCTAAATACTGCAGCTGCTTGTGCCGTCACAGACGCTCACACTCAAGTCCAAGTGAAAAGATAAGAGAAGTCCGAGTTCAGAGATATGTCCTGGCTCAGTCTTGGAGCCATCAAACCCAGATGCCTGACATTTTCAAGCATTTTGCGAGCATACAATTATCGTTGACAAATATGGCATGTTCTTCTAGTTTAAGCAGATCTACAACAACATCATGGCTTCAAGAAGATGTCAGGCATTACTCTACATCCAGCATGTAATCAAATAGGATCCAGTGGAAACTGGAGCGTGAATGCCTACTCAGTGTCTCCTCTGAATACTACCACAACCAGGACTTCCCCAATCTCCTCCACATTCTGAATTGATGCCTCTTCTTCTGTTCAAAATAGCACACACACACTTAAACGGAAAGCAGCTCAACCTTATTCAACTCCATATTGGCAAATTGATTTCATGCATGCTTTAACTTGTCATGTGAGATTTTTTTTTTTTTTTTTTTTTTTTTTTTTTACTTCTAGAATGAGGATTTATCAATTTCTCCCAGGTGAGAGATCTTACGTTTTGTTTATCTGCCGTTATGCACCACAGGTAGCTTGTGCACCACAATGCTGTTAAGACATAAGATTGCAGGAAAGATTGCTGTATGTTTTGAATGGTTCAGTGATTTTTTTGATTTCTAAAGTTGTGTAGTCTGAATATGGCATAACTGAGAAAATCAATTTTCAATTCAGGACATTTACTGGTAATGGAATTAGTATTTATTTTATTATTTTATTTTTTTCCCATTGTATTGCTACTTAAAGCATATGAGTACTGCTTCCACCACAATGTGCTTCTTATCGATGTCAGCTCCGTGAAGTGATGTTCTGTAAATCCAGTGATGCATCTGAGCCATATCACTTAAAGTTGAGGCAAAGTGAAACCCCTGGCACAATGTTCTGTAGCCGTCATGATCTTAAGAAGGGAAGAAAAAAACAGGAATTATCCTTTAATCACTGGGTTGAAATATGTTCATAATTACCTAAGGGAAATGTATTCACACTAATGACTGGGAGGGCTAGCCAGCTATCATAGACCTCATTATAATTAGGGAATTTCATCTTATTATTAATAGGTGTGTGTGTGTGTGTGTGTGTGTGTGTGTGTGTGTGTGTGAATCCATCTGTCCATTTATGTGCGCACTACAGATGTGTTGGCTTTTCTGCCTATATGTGTGTATATGAGTGTCTGTTTTTTTTTTTTTTTTTTTTTTTGCTTTCTAATATACCTAATAATTACCAGCTCCATTAGCATTTAAATGGGAAAGTAGTGTATGTAATAATAATTACATCACGAGTCTCTGGTTTTATTACCATGACCCCTGGCACCGCTTTGATGGAAGGAGGGAGGCAGGGACTGATGGATGTATAGCTGATGGATGGATGTAAAGGGGTTAGAAAAAAAGACAAGAGATAATTTGAGATGAGATGAGATGGGATTAATGACACTGATGTGGCAAGCTGTCTTTGATGCCCAGATCATATTAAAACTGTAAGAGTAATGATGGCAATAAGAACTCTGACTTAACAGAGATGTGACATGACGACAAACTTCCATACATCAACCTACACACCTAAAACATTGTCACCATATCGCATAAATGCGCTCTTTTTGAGTTTTATATCTCCTTTATGGAGTATTAAGTGGGGCATGTTATGTTTTTGTTTTTTTTTTTAGAGCATTTTTACAGCATAATTTAGGAAGGAGTATGTATTGAACTTTGTAAAAGTTGCAAAACTGTAAATTGATGCCTATAGAAATGCATTCAAAGCCAACGCTGTATGTATGTATTAATTTTAATTGGTTCTTTACTTCTGTAACATGTATCACATATTAATTTACCTGCATACACATTTGGTTAGGCATACTCACCAAGCATGACGCTAGCAAACACATGTTTTGCTGGCATTTGTTTTTTCACATTTCATAAGTGTTGCCTGCTCAGGTCTGACACAGCTGGCCAATCAGAATAGAACTGTCTTTTCAGGAGGGGCCTTAAAGAGACAGTACCTACAAACAGCCATTTTTTTTTTTTTTTTTNTTTTTTTTTTTTTTTTTTCAATCAGTGTGCACAGCAAAGCTGCAGCAAAATAGAACAGAAGTGGATCAATGTTTGTTTTTGTTTTTTTTTCACATTGAATCATTTCATATTTCAATTAGAACCTCACATGAAAATAAGAACAAGGAAAGCTGCATATTACACTTTAAATAGTACACTTTTGCATACTGGAAGGATATCCGAGTATCTGTGAGACCAGAAACATTTCTTTGCATGTCATTGCAAGGATAGGCAGTCCAGATAGTAGCTCAATAGTATCTTGCATTAGCAAGCTAACAGCCTATCAACACTAAACCTGCCTCCCATAAATTATGATCAGATACTACCAAATGCATTGTCAGTTGCATTTCTTAAAAATAAATAAATAAATAAATAAATAAATACATAAATAAATGTTCTTAGTTTAAGTTCAACTACAATGGCTAAAGTTTTGTTTGTTGAGAATTATATCTAACTATTTTGCAGAATGTTGAACAAATCTGAACTTATCTGCCAAACAGTTACTAACATTATTTCCAATGATACACTCAAATGAAATATATTTGGAGATGAAACCAGGCCTTAACTTCAACCATTGTTATTTTAGATATTGTCCCAGTATCTGAACTAACCAATGGCTGCTTGGAAGTCAGAAGACACGATCAGCAGTACAACAAAATGCAGGCGTTTTGTAGACAACATGCGTAAATAAGGTCAAGGAATCTGAGGAAACATCTGAGGAGATAAGATAATTCATTGATTTGAGCTGACTTGATTTCAGTAAGGAAGTGTTGACTTGCTGTAAAACATGGAAGCCTGTTTTAGCTGAATAATAAGACTTAAACACCAGTGGTGCCTGGACCTCTAATGATAAGAATATTACATCTCTCTCTCTCTCTGCTACTTCTCACTCTAACCTTGAACTACATAATTGAGTAAATTGCATGACTGACTCTGTGTGTGTGTGTGTGTGTGTGTGGTATGTGTGTTCAGTTTGTGTGTGTGCATAGGGGACATAAAAATAGAGAACCAGAGAGAAACCTGGAGAGGTAATGTCTTGGCCTGCCCCTCTGCTTTTTGCTCTTTGCTTCATAATGGCTGCCTGCGGAGTCATACAAGACTCCAGTTGCCCTGCAGCCCATTTAAAGAGCATTAGAGGAGAGGAAAATGTCAGGGTCAGCCTGTGCTGGGTCACACAACACAACTCTGTGCGTGTCCGTGTTCGTGTGTGTGTGGGGGTGAACTGCAGTTCCTACATTAGGTTAAGTATTGTCGGTCACAATGAAAAGAAACACGGCATGGAAAACTGGAGCTCCTCAGCCTGCGATAAAGGCGCTGAGACACAACCTCACTAATGATGAGGGCTGGCCTGGGTTAAATGCCAGCTCTTTGCAGGGCTTCCATTAGAAACAAACACACACAGAGGTGCTGCTTCACTGGTGTGTCATTATTAAAGCTTCTCACAGCGGCTTACTCAACACTTGAGTGGGTCGCCAATACAAAGAGTTATTTCTACTTTAGCAGTTTTTCCAGTGTTTTCCTTCAAAATAGATCTTCAAATTATACTTGCTCTTGCTTTTTTTTTTTTTTTTTTNTTTTTTTTTTTTTTTTTATAAATTACAAAAGTCTCATCTTGCCTTGTGTTCTTTTCTTTGTTATTTATTTATTTATTTTATTTTTGTGAAATACTTTGCAATTTGTGTTTTAAACTGCTATATAAATAGTATTGACTTACAAATAGGTTTAACTCTATTTTGCTGTTTCATGATGACATTTTTCCAGTTTTTCGAGATAATTGGCCAACTGTACAAATCCTGGACATCAAGTCGTGACATTACTGCATTTATCTTTTATTGTAGTTTCCTGTCAACACAAAGTATTATTATTTCTTATTATTATTATTCAAGAAGGGTAGTTGTATCATTCTGGTATAATTTGTAAAGTTCTGAGAAAAGAAGTTTTTGCAATGCCACTTTTGTTTTGAAACTGTGAAAACAATTGTATAAAGGCTTTTGTGGCCATGGAGGGCACGGTGCAAACTCAGAGATTCTGACTCCTGACATCACTTCCTGTTGGTGCTGAAGATACAAGTTTGAAACCTCATGCACTCTTAGAACTTTGTATTTATTTGTTTATTATTTATTTTTTTAAATTGAATCNCCTTCACTTCTAGGAGTGTTTTAAATTTTTCAGTATTGTGACATCCCTGATTCTGCAAACCGCCCATCAAAAACCTTTTTTTTTCCCCACTTATTCCTTAACTCACCCACTTACCCATAATTCATAGTGAAAGCTGTTTTTTATTTTCTGGTGGGATTATTTATATTCATATTATTTGCACTCTTGCAGAATGGATATGATATGAAGCAATGGCTGGAGGCTACATTCATAAGTAAATGTTTTTGTGCTGCTCATTCATAAACAACTAGCCTGTTTGCTACAGACAAACATATGACTTGCTTTGTAAAATGGAGTCGCACTGTCCATTGTCCGTGACTTGGTTACAGCCGGATACAGTGACTTGGGTCTCAGCTGTGTGGACAAGCTTTCATCCATTGTTTGTTGGAGGTCGATCAGATCAGATACTGTACAGCTCTGGATGGGGTGAGCTTCTTTTTATCCATGAAATGGAAACAGCAAACATACACTCTCTCTTTGCAGGAGACTTCTGTCTCAGGTTTGCAAGCCACTAGTTTCTTCTCATGTGGCATTGAATGAAAACCCTTGCAGAGGGAATTCTTCTGACACTGCTGATGTTCTTTGCAAACCTTTTCTTAAAAAAAAAAAAAAAAGAGTCTTCAAATTCAATGAGTTGTTGTGACAACCAGCGACAGCATTAGTTGAACCTGTGCTCATTTTCAAAGCAGCCTCACTGTCGCTAGCTGGTTTTTACTAGGCTGTCTGCTGAATAATCTGCTGTAATGAAGATATGGCGTGACTGAAAACCAAAAAAAAAAACAATGGATGCCATATAGTGCTCCCTATTACCAACAAACTGAATGTGCAAACTCAAACAAAATCATTCTTCTTCTTCTTCTTCTTCTTCTTCTTCTTCTTCTTCTTCTGCTTCTTCTTCTTCTTCTTCTTCTGCTTCTTCTTCTTCTTCTTCTTCTTCTTCTTCTTTTGGCTGCTCCCGTTAAGGGTCACCACAGCAGATCATCTGTTTCCATCTCTCTTTGTGCTGGCTGCTGCCGGCAGCTCAGGCCTCAACTGAGCCAGCATGGAAATCTGACTTGTGGTCCTCATATTTGCTTTGGCATAGGTTTTATGCCAGATGCCCTTCCTGACGCAACCCTCCCATTTATCCAGGCTTTGGACTGGCACTAGGGCTGCACTGGCTTGTCATCCCCAGTGGTCAGGTTAATCAAAATCCTTAATATTAATCATAATTATACTAGTAGTATTATTAATTAATTATTTGTTTCATTAAACAAGAATACAAGAAGTATTCTTTCCCAGCATGTACATTGTTCTCTTATATGTACAGCAATTGCACTGATTGCTGCTTTAAGATTTCTTTGTGGAAGCAGTGGTCAAAACTATAAAATGAAGTTAAAGTAACAGTTTTCTGTACTGGATTCCATCGGATGCTGTTAGATGGTATTGCAGTGCTTTATATTGCATTGTTCAGACCTGAATCAAATCGTTGAATTTCTGGCTGCTTGAACTGCATCCTGGCTGTTGAGTTGTTGATACCATACCTGGATGTGTGTCGAATTGATGTAACAACATGATACACACCCTGGGTGGCTGGTGTAGCAAGAAATTCGGCAGTCATTCGGTAATGTTTAATTTGCTCTTTTGAACCGATGAATACATTTCAGCTCCCATTGTGGGGGATTTATTCACCTGAAGAGTAACTGTCTTACACTCACGGTTATATTAATTATGACATTATTGTCAGTAATGAAGGTCTATCTAAAGCTCAAATCTCCCCCATGACCAACTCAAAACCCTCACAACCCCCCACACCTCATATTTGGTTTAATCCACCTCTTAATAACACCATGACAGCTGACCTGTGGGAGATATAAGATACTCTGATTTCCCTGGGGGGTGGGGGGAGGTTGAGGGTTGAATGTGGGGTGTGTGGGGAGTTGGTGATTAAAGATGTCACAAATGACTACAAGGTGATATGGAGAAAAAAAAAAAGAAGTGACTGAGTGGGGAAGATGAAGGAAAAGGTTATGTTCAGAAATTAGCTCTTACAGCGTTACAGCGATCATTCTGCTGAAAGTTATGTTGTCCAAGAGAAGCATTTTAGCTTTAACTCTTCCTGCTCTGTGTTGCCAAAGTTTCAAAGTGCCCATTTTAAGTAACATCGTGAAGCTAACATGTTGTTGTTATGATCACCTTGCCCACTAGGTCTAACAGGGTACAGAAATCACTTTTAGCTACAGGCGCCATGTGTTCATGGGGTCTGTGCTGGTACTAACCAAAGTGACACCCAAGGCAAGACTGCAATGTGATCCATATTGTATGCAAGTAGTTTTCAATCCTGGTCCTCAAGTACCAAAGCATTGCGTGTTCCCCGCGCTATTAGCAAATCACAGGTGTTTAGCTAATCAGAATTTAGGAGGTATTAACTGTTTGAGGACCATACCGGTGATTTTGCATGTTTGAGCCCAATAAATACAACCTGCATACATGTTATGCTACTGACAACCAATTTCCAAAACATAAAACCATATTTTAGTTTTCCTGTTGTTTTTCCAAATCCCCTAATCTAACTATAAAGGCAGGAATCTCTGTCTGTGGCACCAATATCTCTAGAATCAATCCGACACTGTATGAAGTTGAAATTCGGCAGGTATAATGCTCAGGATCCAAGGATGTGCAGTGTTGCATGTGAAGTTGTTTTGATGAGCGGTTCTTGAATTGAACTGTGCCGGTAAAGTAGTCCATGTGGCAGGATACGCTTTGTGGCAAGATACGCTCCAGCCACGGCAGTATATGCTCCATTCCACGGGCTCTGCAGGCTGCGGTGCACACCATAAATCGGGCCATGTCCGTTTTCAATGGGTACTGCACTAGTCTTTCAAAATCAAATATTCAGGTGATACACCCACCTTAAAATTCAGCGTTTCACCTTCTAACACTTATGTATGATTGTAGAAGGCACAGTCTTTTTAATTTCTTGGTCAAAGCTCTCCTGACACTGTATTCCTCAGCAGGGATATACTGCACATCCTCTTCCATGTTGGACCAATTAAGTAAAAAGTTACTTTAATAAAAGATTTTAGTCACATTGTTCGCTGTGATGGATTACATATCTCAAGCGTGTTTCAAGTCACTACAAGTTGATTTTAATAGAGTACTGAAATGAACTGAAACCAGTGGCAGTCTGGAAGGTAGGAAAGAAAAACATTCTAAAATTTGCTGTTCCAGTAGCACATTTTTTGGAAATGATTTTCAGTAATGTAACATGTATGTGAACTGTGTATATGTTGCTCAAACATGCAAAATCACTGGTATTGTCCTTTAAGAACAACTATTCTACAATATTTGGAGAGCCATTTCTCAAAACTTCATCAGAGCTGTTACCAAATACTAGATGAGGTGTTCAAAGGTTGCTGCCCAATACAGTCATGGATACTTACAGTATTTAATATTGACATAAAACTCCAAGAGCATGTTTCAGTTTTTCAGAAAGATAGATGAAAGAAACCCTCTAAGGGAAAAAAAAAAAAAAAAAAAACGCACACACATTATGTGGCCCATTTTGAAAAGGAGGCTATCTTGAAAAGGAAGCAGGACTCTGTTCCCATTTTGTCTCGCTAGTTTGCAAACTTCAGCCAAGAGGATTAGAAAGTGAACCAGAGCTGAAGACCAAGACATGAAAATCGGAAACACAGATAACATAGCATTTGCATTAGCATAGCTAAGCTACCTGATCCAGCATCATCTGACAAAGCATGAAGGAATGTCTAGGAATATTAGTTCAAGGCAACTGCACTTTTCTTCACTTATCCATCCGTGGTTTCTTCAGTTCTGAGTCAGTATTGGAGAGTAAACAGGCATTTATCCTCTGAGTCATTCACACCTTGGAGTGAGGTGACTTGTTGGGACACACAGGAGTCATGTGGGGGTCATTGCCTTGAACTTCTATTGCTTGATATCCAATGACCTGGATGACTGAGAATCTTCTATGAAGCACGAGGAAGATAAAAATCAGAGAACTGACACTTTTTTGCAGTGTTTCATTAAAATATGACGGTGCTGGTGTTAAATTGATCACCATTTCTGAACCAACTGTTAAATTTGGCCAGTGGTTGACCAATCAAAGCATATGGGGGTGTGACATCCCCTCAATTAACTAATCGCTACATTCAGAAATCAGAACTCATTAGAGTGGAAGAAGATAACAAAACCGCGTACTTTTAATATCCGCAGGTTTATTTTTAATGAGACAAATGTCTGCTCCTTCTTATTTTCTTCTCAGTAAAATTCATTCTCAAACTATTTTCACTCTCCATAAACATTTCTGATTAGTGTAGCTTTTAAGAACAGCGTGCATCTCCAATCCATATAGTGTATTCAAATTACATCAGCATGACAAACCTGACATTTTCTCCCAAACATTTTCCAGCCACTACATTAGTGTGGTGCAAGGCAGAATTTGTTTTTTCCGACAAAAATCAACTTGTGTAGGTCCAAATTCGTTTAAGTGAGAAGTTCTGTCAACAGAGATAATATGCCATTAGAAGTTCAGACTCATTGAACTGTCTGCTGCTGATTTGTGTGTTAATGTGCTGCTGAAAGGTTGTGAAATCTGAGCTGTGTGAGTCAGCCTGAGTTCGATTCATCTCTCTGTGGTGTGAACAAGCAACAAGGAAACATGGTTGAAGGGAGAATCTCTGTCTGTTGTTCAGCAGAAACTGTTTTTACAGTGTTTTTAATACCTAAATGTTATCAAAGATGATGTTGAACAGCAGCGTTAATATATCAGTATCTCAGGAAACAGAATGCTAATTATGGAATCAAAACAAGACGACGAGACTTTCCTGGCAATCTGTGTTTTGGTGGCACTATATACAGATATATCATTTAAATTTAAGGTGTAAAGTGCACACACTTAATTTAATATAATGAATTGATAGGTTCTGAGTCTGATACACAAGGAATTAAGGAATCAAGTGATGACGTCATATCAACTGTGAAGGAGTTTTTGAGAGCTAAGAATAGGACATCTTTGAAGAGAATAAAATCCCTCCAGCATTGTTAGCAGGAGGGTGTTGAGGTGGAAGGAGATGATTTTGAGAATGAACACCGTTCACTTTGATCTTTCCATGCCGGGTTCAGAACTTCTCAATCAAGCCTTGTGCATAATGCAGAGATGTGCTTGTGGAAAAGCTCATATTCCATGTGTAGTGTTTATGTACTGAGGTGAATACAATCATGATTTCAAATGAACGTGTGTGTGTGTGTGTGTGTGTGTGTGTGTGTGTGTGTGTGTGTGTGTGTAAAATAGAGTCAATTAAGGTGAAGTTATTTCAGGCAGTTGAGATTTTCAGCTAATTATCATCATTGTTTACTGCTCACTGATTCCATTAATAAATTGTCCTTCACCGATGCATTTGGGTGTAACTTGGAAATCGCATGTTTGTGACAATTTCACACCTACTTGTACTTACTTGCTCATTAGATATGACAAATAGGCTTGAGTTCCTACTATGTTGAATTACCTGAAAGCATTAGAAAATGTGAAAATGACACTAGAAACAAATTTGAGATTATTTAAATTGCAGACATACTGTATTCTTATTCCAATTTTAAGGTCAGTAATGTCAGTGCAACTCTGGTACCATTTTTCACAATGAGCATTTAAAGCTTTTCTCATTACAGTCTGTTTGCTCATCACAATAACTACAGAAGCAAACAAATCACATCAGAGGTAGACCACAAATATTACCAACATTTTTTTTAATCACAAAAACAATATTGTCTAAATAATTCATCTAACTTACTGTGTATTTTATTCCACTTTGCATGGAAAACATTTTTTTTTTTTTTTTTTTTTTTTTTTTTTTACTGAAACCCAGGAAGTAAAAATAACAGACACTTTTTTGGCTCGAGGACTAAATCCAATAGACTTACAATCAGAGCAGAGTAACATGACATGATGGCTTCTTAAGCAAGATTAATGGCCGACAAATGACTCACAAAAGGCTCATGTTTAAAGGTGAGATGAGGATAGAACGGAGGCAGGGAGGTGGAAGGAGGAGGAGGAGGAGGAGGAGGATTGGAGAAAAAGTAGAAGAGAAGGGTGGTGAACGGGAGAAGTTAGGAGGAATGAAGCAGATAGGTGTGGGGAGAGAGAGAGAGAGAGAGAGAGAGAGAGAGAGAGAGAGAGAGAGAGAGAGATCAGATTTTGGTTCATTTTAATTCCTGAGAATGGTGCTAAAACAAATCCATGGCATCATTAAAATCAATATAGTTCATCCTCTGGGGAGCAAGAATGATTTCCATTTCAAGGATATCTGCCCATGATATTATAATATATCTTGTGTGCAAAGTCGATTATATTTATTATTATTATTATTATTATTATTATTATTATTATTATTATTATTATTTTATTATTATTATTATTATTATTATATTATTATTATTATTATTATTTATTTTTTATTTTTTCAGTTGGTGCTGGAGGAATGCTCATGGGGTATCCATAAAGGAAGGGGTCCATCCTCTGAGGAGCATGAATGTGCTTAGCCAACTCAGTGGCCGTTTGCTGTTTTGTTAAATTTATTGCTATTCTTTCTCGAGGTCGATAAAATGTAGTTTTGATGCATTTCCAAAACAACATGAACTGGCTTTGCATTTAAAATAACAGAACAAACGTAGCAGCAGGGTTCATCTTACACTTAAATAACGTGCATGATAGTTTTCACACTTCACATAAATATATTCAGTGGATAAGGTCACACACACGGTAGTTACATGCTAATACACAATTTCACATCTCTCTCTGTGTGTGTGTGTGTGTGTGTGTGTGTGTTCATNTGCTAATACACAATTTCACATCTCTCTCTGTGTGTGTGTGTGTGTGTGTGTGTGTGTTCATACTCATGTAATGATGATAATAACACAAGAATAATGAAGCTCATCATCTGACCCTCAGTGGAATTAAAATAATAAGGTGATGAGCCAGATAAGCAGAAATAAGCTGAGATTTTAAAATACAAAATATAAATAAGAGGAAGTGGAAAATATAAAGAGCATTCCAGCATTAAAATGGCATAAGAGATGACATACTGCACGTTATTGTTAAAATGTATTTATTAGCAAAGATGACCCAGAGATGAAGCATTTCATTTTTTAGATGGTCCTTAAAATAGAAAAATAATGAAATAGATCTATAATAACATAGAAAATACACAATACACACAAACAGACATAAGTGACACATAAGAGAAAAATACAAACAATAATGAGCAACATATTAGAATTAAGAATATGTACTGATAGATCAGATAAAAGTTTTGAAATTTAAAAAAGAAAAATATGTAAAACATTGCACTATTTACTTGCATTAATTGGATATAATGATTATTTTGAGAACTTTTTTTTTTTTTTTTTNTTTTTTTTTTTTTTTTATGATTGCCCGCTTTTATTTTAAAGGCCAGATGCTTGATGTAGCACTCTCTTCTTCTTCTTCTTCTTCTTCTTCTTCTTCTTCTTCTTCTTCTTCTTCTAACTATTATTATTATTATTATTATTATTATTATTATTATTATTATTATTATTATCATCATTAAGAAACTTCATAAACTAAAAATCCCTCCTCATTGATTTCATGCTGTGTAGAAGTTTAGAAATTTATGAAGTCTTGAGCTTTGACTTGTCAGAACTTGGTTAAAGAAAATAATTTACTCATTTTTAATCAGCCAATATGTCTCATTTGTACATGTAATATGTAGCCTGCAACTAAATAATTGTTTCAAAATATAAAGTATCTCCAATTAACAGGGTTTTTAACACCTTTGGGAATGCAGGTGTCATTAGATGAGAAAGACAGCCATATTATATGAGCTCATATGAAGTAACATAACACCTGCTGTCGGCTAATGAACTGCAGACTGCAGGGTGTGAAAAATGTTTCCTTTTTCCCTTCACTCACAATTTTGACCCACTCAACACTGAAATCCTGAAGGATTTCCATTTTTCAGCATTTTGTTATTTAAATTCATTTATTTATGTACTTATTTATATGGTTTGACTGACATGTAGCACAGAAGCTAATACACCTCTTGCAGAGAAAAAAAGTGTCTATGCTCCATTTCCTTTTATTGTAATGAAAAGTGATATGGAGATGTAAGTTAAACAATGTGACACATCACACACACACACACACACACAGATACAGATATCGTTAGGCTTGTCTATATAGAAACTGCTGTTTTTGGATTTATCAACATACAACTCCCATAAAAATGCTGCTGCTGTTAGACCACGTGTGTGTGTGTGTGTGTGTGTGTGTGTGTGTGTGTGTGTGTGAGAGTTACACTGCCACACAAACAGGCAGACAGACAGGCAGAGGGACAGACAGGCAGACATGCTGAGCCAGTCAGTCGAGCAGAGATAATGTGAACGTCTCCATAGAAATCCTTTTGTCAATGATCGCTTATTACTGTCTCCCCTGAGAAATTAACCAGAGTCATTACACACACACACACACACACACACACACACACACACACACACACACACACACACACACACACNACAGACACACAGAGAGAGAGAGAGAGAGAGAGAGAGAGAGAGAGAGAGAAATTGTGTTGATTATCAAAAGCAAATCATTCTTCCTCCATGACTCCATTATGTGCATCTGTGTGTGTGTGTGTGTGTGTGTGTGTGTGTGTGTGTGTGTGTGTGTGTAATGTGACCTCATGGGACACAAGCAAAAAGCACACATGTGGATCTCAGTAGTGAGAAATGTTTTTGTTTTTTTGTTTTTTTTTACTGAATATTAGCAGCTTTATGTCCTTGAACTACACACAGATTTTCATCACATCTTCCAAACACTGATGACTGCTGCTCTGTTATTTTTGGTCTGATGGATAAATTATTACACAAAAGCTCAAACTTGATATAATCTGGTAGGTAATATGATCTTTGTAGTGAAAACTAGAACTGGAAAATACTCTGTCACCATACTTATACTCATACTTTACCTGAGTTTCTGCTCCACTATATTTCAGAGGCAGATACACCACATTCTGTTCTTCAAAAAACAAAATAAATTGACATTTGATATAACATGACTTTAAAAACTGTATTTTAAACCTGGAGGTGATCTCTTTTGGTAAAGCAAAAATATTGATTTATTGTTTTAAACTGAAATAAATTTAAAATATATTAAAATATACATTTAATCATGTTTGTTTTATTTATATAATTACCTTTTAGCACATTAATTATGGTTTGCAGTCAATCACCGTCACTGTTATTTCCTCTGCTTTGATTATTTTCCACAAAACTGCCTTTAATTTAACCAGTGATACTTAGTTTAAATGAGATTATATCTCTGTCTTTCTTTCTGCCTCTCCTTGATGTTTTGTATATTAAATATGTAGAATATGATGAAGGCTGAATGCGCTATGTGCTTGCCTCTAGGGGGCAGTATTAGCACAACCACAGGCCAAAGGTCTCCGTCTGCACCGCTTCTCTGTGCATCACTGGACTCCACAAAGCCTCACTCTCTCATTATACCATTTAAGTGGCTTTATCACACTCAGACATACAATATTTCTCAGGGAGATTCCATGCAGAGAAATTATGAGCCAAGAGAAAATTCAGAAGGAAAATATCAGCATTAAAATATTCTGTATTTCCCTTTAAATGTGGAACTTTTGGCAGAATTTTCTCTCTTCTTTTAACACAACTGGCAGCAGTACATTGGAAAAATATCCCACTACATCCTGTTTTACTTACAGTATGGAAAAGTAATCAAGTATTTAGAATAAAATGGACTCAAGTATTCAAAAAACAGTTTCGCCTCAATGCCAAGTGAAAAACCTCATCTCTCTGGTTTTAGTTTTTGTGATTATAGATCAGTGGAGGAGAAAAAGCGAGAAAATTGGAAAGAGGAATGGATAAATGAATAGAGGAAGAAAATAAATAAAGGCCAGAAAGACAAATGGAAAGAAGGACTGAGAATAAAAGACAGAAGGAAGGAAGGAAGGAAGGAAGGAAGGAAGGAAGGAAGGAAGGAAATAATTTGTTGGAGGATAAAGTACTAGTACCTCAAAAGTAGTTTTGAGGTACCTTCCACCTCTGGTTTTACAAAAACCTTCTGAAGCTACACTGGACTCATTTAATGATCTAAAAAAAGATTTTTTTTTTTTTTTTANTTTTTTTTTTTTTTTTAAAGTAAGGAGGAAATCATATTGACCAGTCACAGGCTGTATCAATCGTTCAGCCAATCATCAGCCTCACTACCCAGCAGGAACTTGTATGCCTGAGTTGTCGTGGTTACAGAGAGACGAGTAGTTGGCTTTAACGTACTTCTCTGTTAAAACTCAGACTTTAAACTTTCTGTCCTCACAGTCATGTCCTTCCTCTGAGGGACTCAACCTCTCTCTCTCTCTCTCTCTCTCTCTCTCTCTCTCTCTCTCTTTCTCTCTCTCTCACACACACACACGGAGTCAAAGACAGACAAAATACACAACCTTTGTGACGATGTGTTTCCTCCGAGGAACAAAAATTCATGTAGTGTTTCCATAGTGTGCTTGACAGGATGTGGCAGTCCTGTGTGTGTGTGTGTGTGTGTGTGTGTGTGTGTGTTAGGAAACTTTTTTTTTTTCCCCCTCACACACTTGGCATGCTTAAGCCTGTTTAGCAGAGTGGAACTGAGAACCTGTTATACTGTTCCTGCATATTCTCTCTGTTCTGCCTCTCTGTCCATGTGCTGATACATGTACACTGTAAAAAAAAAAAAAAAAAAAAAAAAATCAGATCCACAAGGTTCCTTTTGTGCCAAAAACTTTTATTCTCGTTTTTCACATTCATTAGACATTTTCTCATTTTGCATTTTGCTTTTAACTTTGTCCGTTTCTTGTTCTATTTATGTTTGTCCATATATTCTCACATATTGTCACATATGTTCTATGTTTTCATTGTGCATTGGATTTTTTTTTTTTTTTTTNTTTTTTTTTTTTTTTTTTTTTTTTTTACATGGGAAAGGGGATGAGTGGACTTTAAAATAAAAGCCCAAACACAGCTTTACTGGAGCCAAGTTGCATTTGTAATATAATGACAAAGTCCATATAGTCAAGAAGAAAAGTTAATAGATGACAAATGATGCATAGCAGCAAAATAAATAAAAATGTAAATGTGAGACATAACACTTTTATGTGCTATAAAATATTTTTAAAACATCAATTTTCTAAGTTCATGTGAAAAAATGTGTTCTTGATGTTAGTTACCCTTAAGCAGATGTTTGAAATATCAATTATGCACATCCGCCAGAAGAAAAGCTTCAAGTTTGCTTGATGCAATTCCTTAAAAAAAAACAAAACAAAACAAAAAAAAAAAAAAAAAAAAAAAAACATGACAGAACTGTCAACTTTTTTAATCACTGCAGTGACAGAGCAAACCAGAAAAAAACAGCTGATTGTGGAGAAGTGGATCGAGTGTGGCGGG
The DNA here is from genome assembly GCA_014773175.1 of Lucifuga dentata. NCBI lineage: Eukaryota > Metazoa > Chordata > Actinopteri > Ophidiiformes > Bythitidae > Lucifuga > Lucifuga dentata. The sequence goes on from VXCM01001820.1 coordinate 59,939, forward strand.
ATTCCTTAAATGCCTTCACATTTCACCACCATCATGGTTGTTTCATTTGCCTTTGCACATGAATATAATCTAATCTCTTCAATTGTCACCATCTTCATTTAAACTGTTGGAAATGAAATCAGAAGTAGTTTCAAGGTGTCCTGGTCCTGATCAGGGATTGTGTTTTGAGTTGTCTTTGTTTGTCATCCTCCAGACTCACATAAAGTACACAAGCGAGTATGTGAACATGTACCAACTGTGTGCAATGTTAAAATTGAGCAAGAGTCACCTTATCACCTTAGCTCTTAAACTTAGCCTTTGCAAAGTAAAATTGTCCTAAAGTCATAAAAGTCTTAAAAATCCTGTTTTTTTTTTTTTCTTAAATCAGACTCTACCACTACAGTGACAATATTTCAGCCATTTCTATAAAAATGAAATTATTTTGGGAATTTTCTAGAATCATCGTCATGACCTTCTGTTTTCTGCCCCATTTATCTATTTGTCATTCTTAAAAAAAAACCAAAAAAAAAAAAAAAAANAAAAAAAAAAAAAAAAACCACAAAACAGTTTTCGGTGGAATCTTTGAATATTTAACCATTGGCCAAGGAACAAGTAATTAATTTATGTTTAGCCTTATTGTTTGAAGAAAATGTGATTTTATTGGACTGAGAATTGGGGCTTCCATGACTTGTTAGGGTGTAAATCTTTTGCAGTGTAGGCTGGGGGGAGTGAAGGTGCTCGCTCTGCTCCATTACACCTGGGTTGGGGTGAGAGCAGCAGGGGGAGGCTCCTGTGATTCTGCCCCCTTTTCCTCTGCTCTCTACAACCTGTAACCCTCCGTCCCTCCCCTCAGGACATCCAGGAGCGAGCTCAGGGGCCCTTCCACTGAGCTGTCACCTGCCAACACGAGGCCCTTAGTGGGGAGACAAGAGGCAGACAAGAGGAGGGGAGGGATGGAGGGATGGGGGGGGAGGAGGAGGAAAAGAAGTGACTGCCAAATATCTGCCTGGTGTGTTCTCTGATTTCTCCTTTCATCATACACTGCCAGAGCAGCAGGACTGCAAGCAACAGTTCTTTAATTTATCCATGAATTTAATAAATTTAATTTATCCTATTGACTCATTTTTAATTTAGTCTTTGATACAACATTTACATGACTGGCCTTGATTCCCAATTCATTTATTTTTTATTTATTTATTTTGCCTATGTCAAATTCATACATCCATAGTATATTATGACTGCAGTTTGTGCTTATTTATTGTGCATTGTATGCTTGCGATTTTTATTAATTAATTAAATGTCATTATCATTACTATTCCCCTCTATTCTTTTTGCTGTTTTGTTATTTGTTTGCAGTTTTTTTATTTTAATATTTATCTTTTATTCTTTTTCCACATGAAGCACTTTGTTACTCTGTTTTGAGCAATAAATAAATAAATGTAAAACATTATATATATAATGAACAAACTAAAGAAATAACTAACTAAATAAATAAATAAGACAGAATTAATGACAAGCCATTGCTTTGTAAAGCTTTTTTAAAGGTGAACAATGACTTAATTTTATTTCAACGTTTTTATGTCATTTCTAGTGGACAAAGTAGAAGTGTCGCATTTTGTGACATGCATGTCAGAATGGCATGTAAATTCTGATTTGTGAGTTTAGATGTTTAGATTTGTGCTGCATTGGCAGGTATTCATATCAGGTTTATTTCCACATATCAATTTGGCCCAAAACAGATCAGAGAATATCTGATTCCAGTTGATTTTTACTGTGTATATGTTTGCAACACAGTTCCAGCACCTGCTACATGACAGCAAAACATAAGGAAATGAGATAATTATACCTGGAGGTGAAAGTTCAGTAAATTTAGCCTATATATTGTGAAAAATAATTACAGACAAATCACGACATATCAACCAGCGTATGAGTTGAAGTCACATTTTGCAATCAGTGTTCTTCCACATCTGCTGAAAAATGTCAGAAATCATGAAAACTGCCCACCGTGACATACCAAATCCTAAAGGGATGCTCAGATTACTTATTCAATCTGACCAGCAGCCAAAACAGCCCAAAGTTACTTAATTTATATTGATAAGAAACTGAGAAAAGCAGCAAATCAACACACTGGAAAAGCTGGAATCAGCAAAAGTTTGCTACTTTTCAAGAAAATATTGGACATGGTGCAGGAACTTCCTTTTGCATTGCTCTTTGAAACATTTCAGCAGTCTGACTTCTGACCACAGATGATGTCACAACATCTGATGGCTGTCAAGGATCCGCTCCATTTAGCTGCATTGTTGGTGTATACACAGCAGCAAGTCAGAGTGAAACCATAAATGAATAAATACACCTGTGCTTCCGTTAGTGGGTATGTAGCTTAAAACCAACCATCTGCTCCTGTAGCATTATGGCGTTAACGTGAGGACGGGTGTCACAGGCGTGACTGTGAGAAGAAAAAAGAAGTGCTCACTGAAACATAAGTGGCTTCCTGTGTCTATTTGCATTTTAATTAATTTAAGGTGCCCAAGAAACAGATTAATTTAGTTTATATCATGTTAAAACATTCACCAAACAATAGATAGGCAGCAAGGTTTGTGTTTTTTCTTTTTTTTTTTTTTTTTTNTTTTTTTTTTTTTTTTTTCCTGGATTGGTATTTCCAGTCACACGATCTGCAGCAATGACTGGTAGTCTGACTTTCTATCAGCCTGCAGGAAGAAATCCACATTAGCAATGATGGAAACTTAACGATCAGATCCAGAAAGCTGGAAAAGTGAAGAAAATAATGTTTTACTCTGGTTTTCTTCATCAGCAAAAGTATAAATGTTTTATTTTATTATCCAAGCAGTAAGGTCCATGTGCAGTGTTGGATTTATTTATGACATGGAAAACTGCTTCTGGAAAATTTTAATACAACTTTAATACAACTGAAATGTTCTGCAACATTACAGATAAATTTAGTAAATTTACTAAATGTGAGAACAGACATTATTCAAAAGTTCTTAATTTGGGTGATTTTTCTCTGGGAAAGTCCATGAGCTGAACTAATTCTAATGAAACATTCTGATTTCCAGGCATGCATGAAACACTTTATGACTTATTAATGCAATATTACATCCAGCACATACTCTGAAGTTTCAACTTTTACCAAAATGAGAATCTTTAATGTAATTTATGAAATCCATCTTTTTTTNTTTTTTTTTTTTTTTTTTTTTTGTCAGAAACTAATTTCAACCACACCAGCTTTTACAGATAATTTATCAAAGTTGCTGGACAAGTCTTTATTCAGGTTTGGCTTAAAATGCTTAAAAAAAAAAAAAAAAAAAAAAAAAAAAAAAAAAANATTAACATAGACACCTTCACAAACAATTAATTTAGTAAGTTTTTTTTTTTCATATATATAACTGATTTTAAGACTTGGCATGTCCTAGAATAAATAAAATTAATCATTTTTTAAGGTTCAGATTGAAGAGTTCATTTGCAAAAACATATATTTCTGTTTTTATAAAATTATAAAAATAAAATACAATTTTTATTTATTTATTTATTTTAGTGCATTCCCAGTGATATCAAACTGATGCTAACATATATATATATATATATATATAATCTGACATTCAATGTAAAATGGAAGTTATCTAATTTTTTGTAAGTGGACTTTTCAGCTTTCCGTTCTTAGTGAAACAAAAATATTGACTGATTGAATTCAACTGAAATTAGCGCGACTAAATTAAAATACACATATAATTTGGTGTTCTTTCTTTTATATAATTATCTTAACACATGATGTGTTTGCAGTCAATCACCGTCACTGTTATTTCCACAGCTTTGAATATTTTCCGCAAAACAGCTCTTAATGTTACCAGTAATATTTAGTTTAATGAAATAATTTCTCCAGCTCAGTGTTGATGTTTGAAGGCATGCATATATATATATTTTTTTTTTTTNAAAAAAAAAAAAAAAAAAACATTTTACTTAATCCAAATAAACAGTTTTTTGAAAATATAAAACTCGGTTGGTTCATTTTTAATAGACTGAAATAACTTAACAAAGGAACATAAGGACATTTGCAATTCAGGCATGATCACCAATTCATCAATATGTATTGGCATTGTGAGCACAAATGTAAATTTAATCAATAAAAACATATGAATACTTTATTTAAGCTGGAGTTATTTTGGTTATTGCACCATCACAGAATTATGAGTGGAAATTTGACATGACGTGAATATATTTCACAATAATTTATAGTGATTATTACATGCATGAAACACATTCTAGCACATATAAAATCACATAAAGTTTATACATGAGTTTTAAGTTTTAATACTTTTACAGTGTTTTGAGTTTTCATAATTTCATAGTTTTTTGTATCTGTTTCCCTTTGCTTTTTCTCTGTTCTTCATCTCTGCTTTCCTCTTCAACATGACAACTGTTTACTGCCTAAATCTGTTTTATTGCTAATGCATTAGCTCATGTTTGAAGCAAGCAGTTTTGTTCCATTTATTTTGTCAAAAATGTTATCATATACTCAGGATTTTTAATGATTTTCAGAAAAAATAAAGAACTAAACACTTTTTTTTTTCTTACTTGATGTAAAGATTTACAGTAAGTAACTTGTAAACTTGTAAAGACTGAGAATCTGCAGTTGTGGCGGGGTTTTTAAAAATTATTTCTACATGCCATTAGTGGTCATTCATTAAAAAAANAAAAAAAAAAAAAAAAAAAAATGACCGAGGTCTTATTAAATGAAATAGTGTACTGGTGTTACTGGGATGCATTGAGTGCTGCTGTGGTTGTTTTCCAGTAAAGCCTCAGAGGTTTGGTCAGTAGATGGCGCTAAAGAGCTGCTGCTGGCAGAACGCAGCAGGGTTGTTGCATTATTACTGTACAACAAACTGAAACACACACATACACACCATGCCCTGTTACATGTACTCATACTGTATATAACACACACACGTATGCACACACACACACTCTCAGCATATGGTGATAAACAGTGTCACTGTGCATATTCATAAACCCTGTATGTGTGCTTGTGTGCATGCGTGTCACAGTGAGACAGCACTGTACAATGTGTGAATATGAATACATAAAAACATCTATGCACGTATTGAAGATGGAAGGAGTGTCAAGTGTGTATTTGATAAATCTCTCTCTCTCCCTCTCTCTCTCTCTCTCTCTCTCTCTCTCACACACACACACACACACACACACAACGTCAATGTCAAAGCCATGTCACTGTTTCCTATTTAAAGAAAGAGGAAGTGATTATTCTATTTTCTATATACTATATTAATGTTTTCTGTTTTATTATTTTATTTTATTTTATTTTTTGTTGTTGTTTTCAGCATTTTTTTTAACAACCTGTGAAACATTATTTATTATTTATTGGTTTTAAAAAAACATCATTTATTGGTTTTTCTCATAACACAGAACAAAAAAAAAAAAAAAAAAAACAGTCATGTTTGTTTTTTTTGTTTTGTTTTTACTTTATAGAGTAGGAAACACTCTAGTTTAAAATAAATTTACATTTTTTAATGTTTTATATTTTGTGAATATCATTCTTTCACAGAAATCAGAGTCACCTGAACTGACTCTCTCTCTCTTTTTCCTCACTCTCTCCTCTCTCTGCAGCTTCTTCATTCAATCAGTCGCTTCTGAAGTGAAGGAGTGGAAAACAGCAAATGTAAGTCAAATGGGTTTTATTCCTTCCTTCTTTCCTTCCTTCCTTTATATCTCATCTATATTCCTCCTTTCCTTCATCCTTCCTTTCTTCCATTCTGCTCTCCTTCCTTCATTTACTCTCCTGTCCCCTGTGTCCACTATCCCTCCTTTATTCTCACTTATCTCCTTTCCTGCACTCCTTTCTTCCTCAAGCTCCTCCACTTTCTTTCCATCCTTCAAATTCACCTTTCCCTTCTTCCTTATCCCCTTTCTTTCTCCTCCTATCCCTCTTAACCCACCTTTGTCCTTCCCTGCTTCCTTCATCTCTCCTCATCCCTATTCCTCATTTATTCTTACTTCCCCTCCTTCCATCCTTCTTTTCTTCCATTCTTCTCTCCTTCTTCCCATCCCTTCCTTTCACCTTTTCCTTCTTCCTTATTCCCTTTTTCTCCTTTTCCCTCCTAACCCAACTTTGTCCTGCCTTGCTTCTATGCTTTCTTTCTGCTCTTTTCCTCAGTCATCCTCTACATTCACTCTTTCCTATATTTATCCCCTCCTTCCATCCCTTTGTCTTTTCT